>SZWC01002006.1:49034-84652 GCA_023375785.1 Penium margaritaceum | reverse complement strand
CCCCCCCCCCATCCTCGCCTCTCCTAATTCTGATATATGGCATACATGCCCATGCTAGACAGCACACGAGTTGTGGTGGTGAGCAACAGAATGGCAGCGCCAAAACTTGGCTAAGTATGGAACGTGGAGGTCATTAAACAAGAGAGTGCAGCGACCCCTATTGAGAGCTTATGCAGTGGGGACTGGCAGCTAGCCCACCAGACGCCGCCGCCATTTGTGCCAGAAGGCACAAACTGGGGATGCATTTGTCACAAAACATGAAACCACACAGTTGAGGTCTCCCGAGGCACCGGAGCTTACAACCGTGTTCCGGGATCTCGACCAACAAGAAAATATGCAATGTACACAACACATCTAGACTCTACGGTGACATACTAGCATCACTAGCAAGCCAAGCTAGGCAGGTTTAGGCCTCCTGAAATGCTGTAAAATGTAACCGGGCATCCCGGTCTTGGCCACATGCAAACTATGTTTGACAAAAGGCCAACAAGGACTCCATCAATGAATACAAAAGAAAACGCTGTGCAGCAGGTTGGGGCAGCAGTGTTGTTGATGCAGCGTGCGGGCTTCCACGCTCGTTGCTTAAGTCTGCTGCCCCCTCAGTCTGCTGCTCTGGAGACCAAGTCTGGAAGCTCTGGATTTGTTACTCAGAAACGCGCGCGCCAGTGTTAGCGTCAGAAAGCAGGTGAAAACTGGAAGTAACTGATTAGAAGTGAAGAATGAGCAACAATGGGAGACCCCTCCAAGTTCTAGCTCCCCCCCACTAGTGTAGAACTTGTTACTCAGGTAACCAGCCAATCAGAAAATAGCTGTGGACCTATTTTCTGGCAAGCAGGGTTTTCTCGGTGAGCCCTGCCAGACGCCCGACAGCCCAAAACCCGGGCGTCGTCCGTTTTGCCTGAAAACTGGACCATACCATAATACCGACGCTGCGAACGCAGTCGTGCGGTCAGAATCAGCTAGAAAAATAGTAGCAAAGAGTTATGGCTGCCTGAACCCGGGTAGTGTCTATGATGGTTCATGATGCCGAACAGGACCATGCAACATGCAACAAGGACCCAGAGAGAGCATGACGATGCAGACGCGATGGGACGCGCTGGACGCATGCAGACAGAAATTGTGGTGGCAGTGACCGTCGGCAGGACGACCACCGAGGAGGCCTGCCAATGGAGCTGAGCACGTCGCCGGAGAGAGGAGGCTCCAGCGAACTGCGAGTAGACCTCAGCGTGCGTCGGCTCCACCGGACGACACTCCATCAGCGTCGAGTCTTGCCGTCAGTCATCTGCACGCCGATGTACACAAGCCGGGAGGACACAACAGAGCACAATGAGAGATGCGCAAAAGCCAACACTCCCCCATGACTCACAGGCGTAGTGCACATGGACGGGCAGAGACACAGTCAACATCCAGACTCCCCCAGGGCAAGCAGAGACGCAGGCAGAGACAAAGAGAGCCACTCATGGACGCACACCGATCGAACTCACAGCCTTCTTGAACAATTCGCGCTTCAGTGCCTTGGTCAAGAAGTCAGCCAACTGCCGTGCTGTCTCAAGCGACACAATGCTGATGCTACCGTCACGCAACAACGAACGCACATAGTGATACTCAACGTTGATGTGCATTGTGCGTGTGTGATGCATGTCGTCATTGTCGGCGATGGCCATGGCACTCTCATTTTTACAATGCAACGTGATGGATGTGACAGATTAACGCAACTCGGACAACAGACGACGCAACCACACACTCTCACACGCGCCTGAGCCAAGAGCCACGTACTCAGCCGCATCAGTGCTGCGTGTAATGCATCCCTGCTTGCCACTGCGCCAGGACACAGCTGTGCCGCCAATCAGAAAGATCCAGCCTGTGCGACTCTTACCGTCCGGACTGCCGGCCCAGTCACTGTCGGTGTAGCCCACTGCGACAACAGACGGCTGACGGCGGAACATGAGACCTCGCAGAGGAGTCGAGACGACATAGCGCAGTACTCAGATCGCGACCTCATGATGGAAGTGACGCGACTCCTGAGAAAACTGAGCTAGGAGGTTGACGGCGAACGCGATGTCTGGACGCGTCGTCGTCGCCAGGAACATCAATGACCCGATGACTCGCAGGTACGTGGTCACATCAACTGGTTCCCCCACAACGGCTGGGTCAGGACTCTTCAGCTTCACCTGGCCGTCGGGTGACATGGGTGAGGATGCGCTCGGCACGAGTGGCAGGTCCTCGGCGAAGCGAGTGGACAGAGTCTGCACATAGGCAGCCTGATGGACATGGAGGATGCCCTGGGAGCGATCATGCTCGAGCTCCATGCCCAGGAAGACTCGGGCAGACCCGAGATCCTTCATCTGGTAGGCGGCGTGCAGCAAGTCCTTGACACGCTGGATGGCAGCAGTGTCTGGCGACGCAATGAGGAGGTCGTTGAAGTATACCAGAATAGCAGCGAAGGTCTGGCATCGCGGACTGAAAAACAGTGCAGGGTCCGCGGTACTGCGCTGGAGCCCGCCACAAAGGAGCGTGCTGCTGATCTCCTGCTTCCAGCACCGAGGCGACTGCTTCAGGCCATAGAGGGCCTTACGCAGTCGCCACACTCTCCTGGTGCCATCGTCGAAGCCTGGTGGCTGCACCATGTAAAGCTCCTCACCCTCCAGTGAACCATGGAGAAAAGCGTTGCTCACATCCATCTGATGCAGCTCCCACCCATGCTGGGCGACCAGGCTGAAGAGCGCCCGGCTGGTGGAGAACCGGCCAACTGGGGCAAAGACCTGGTCGTAGTCGACCCCAGGAACCTGGGCAAACCCCTTTGCTGTAAGGCGGGCCTTTTTTTTTTCCAAGGACCCGTCAGGCTTCCACTTACGCCGAAAGACCCACTTGGCGCCGATGGCCTTCCGACCTGGAGGAAGGTCGACGAGGTCGTACACATGGTGCTGTCGGATGGCGGCGAGCTCATCGGCACAGGCAGCGTTCCAGTGTGTGGCCTCAAGAGAGGCTCGTGCCTCGCGCAAGGTGGCTGGGTCCTCCGGGGGTGCTGTGGAGCGGACTGAGAGAGCGTGTGCCTCTCAAGCCCCAGGTGGGATGCGCGCGAGTGTGGCCACGACAGCGTGCCGATGCTCGTGATGGAGCATGGCGTTGCCTAATGCGGAACCCCGGTGCAGGTCTGCAATGATGGCCGAGATAGTCAGGCCGAGGGCCTTGGTGCCAGGGTCCCCACTCACGACCGAGGGAGTGGAGGAGACACGTGGAGCCACGGGGGGTCAAGGCGCCACGGAGCGTGGTGCGACGGTCTGCGCGCTCACCGACGGCCTAGGTCGGAGGCTGCCGCCTGGGCCACGTGTGTAGCATGGCAGGGCAGGCGACGACACTGAGTCCGCCGGGCCAATGGAGGCGGACGGGGGTGCTGGCCCGAAGGGGCCAATAGACACAACGGGGGCGGCCGGCCCGGAGACACAAGCGGACATGACGGGGGCTGCCGGCCCGGAGGGGCCAGCGGATATGACGGGGGCTGCCGGCCCAGAGGGGCCAGCGGACACGACTGGGGCTGCCGGCCCGGAGGGACCAGCGGACGCGACTGGGGCTGCCGGCCTGGAGGGACCAGCAGACACGACTGGGGCTGCCGGCCCGGAGGGACCAGCGGACGCGACTGGGGCTGCCTGCCCGGAGGGACCAGCGGACGCGACTAGGGCTGCTGGCCCAGAGGGACCAGCGGACGCGACTGGGGCTGCCGGCCCGGAGGGGCCAGCGGACGCGACTGGGGCTGCCGGCCCGGAGGGACCAGCGGACACGACTGGGGCTGCCGGCCCGGAGGGACCAGCGGACGCGACTGGGACTGCCGGCCCAGAGGAACCAGCGGACACGACTGGGGCTGCCGGCCCGGAGGGATAAGCGGATGCGACTGGGGCTGCCGGCCCGGAGGGACCAGCGGATAAGGCTGCACACGGATCCTATCCGCGGATCTTGAGGTGCATCCGGATCCGTGGGACGGATCCTCGACTTGGATCCGGATTCGGGGTTCCGGATCCATGGATTTACAGATCCAGGTATTCACGGATCCGGGACCCGGATCCACGGTTCCTGTATACCGGATCCAGCTTGACTTACGTGGAAAATATCAATGTCTGCATAGGGCACGCTCGACTCCTCCGTGAGAGGAGTCGCGCATGCTTAGTACGCACGACTCCTCCCAGGGAGGAGCAGAGCGCATCATGTTTTTATGGTAGTACTTGCAAACCCTATACTTGGAGGGTTCGCGAGTCCTCCCATAACAGCGTATTGTGCTATTATGGGAGGACATGCAATGGGATGCATAGCTGTGCTCCCAAATCCTGACATAGTTGATCCACACCGTTGGAATGTCCATGCCCATCAGGAAGTGGCCATTGAGGCCGGCCCTCATGTGAGGGTCGGTCGCGTGCTTCGGACGTGGACCACCTGAACTTCGCGCCAAAAGTTGTGGTGGTCCACGTCTGACGCACTGTCATGCTCCGTTCAAGTGCGCATGTTAAGCGCGGCACACGGAAATGACTGTTTTAACTTCAACGAGCTAGTTTCATGTGTCCGTGACAGACTTGAGCAAGACTTCTCGCCATTTTTTCCTCCCCCTCCCCCTCCCCCTAAGGATCCGGTTAGGATCCGAGAATACAAACCGGATCCTGGAACCTGGATCCGGATCCGCGGATCCGGTTCTGGATCCGGTATCCGTGGATAGTTGCCACGGATTCGAGGATCCGTGTGCAGCCTTACCAGCGGATGTGTCACCCGGAAGCGGTAGGACAGAGGACGGACTCACCACTCCCCCACGCGACGGGATAGAAACGGACAAGCCGGAGCGAATGAGATCGCGAGGAAACAGGTCCTCGAAGAAGAGGGCATCCCGGGACTCGACGATGCAGTGTCGGGAGGGATCCCAGAAGCGCCAGGCCTTGGACTTACGAGAGACCCCGAGGAAGGTGCAGGGGCGTCCGCGGGGGGCGAGCTTGCCGTCCTGCTGCGGGGTGGGCAGCCACACAATGGCCACGCAACCCCAGACGCGAGCAAGACGGAGGTCAGCGCGCTGACCGCACCAATGCTGGTACGACGTGGACAGGCGGGGTAGGAGACCGTGGGGAATCCGGTTCCATACCCAGGTCATGTAGGGCCATGGCTTCAAAGTAGAAGCCCTCTGAGAGACTGGACTCGACCCGCATGGTGCAGACGGCGTCGGCCATGGTCCGGTTCCACCGCTCGGAGACACCATTCTGGGCGGGTGTGAAAGGCGCAGATGTCTCATGGTGGATCCCGCGGGAGGCGAGAAAAGTCGTGGCCTCACCCATGTACTCGCCACCGCGATCGGAGCGAAAGCGGCGAAGGGAGCGGCCACACGCGCGCTCCGCGAGGACAATCCAGTCCTGGATGGCTCGGGCGACATCACTCTTCTGCCGAAGGCAGAAGACCCAGCGGTAGCGAGAATAGTCATCCGTGAAGGTGAGGACATAGCAGCCATGCTCGCCGACGGACTCGGTGGGGAGAGGACCCATCACGTCCGAATGGACAAGGTCGAGAGGCGCGGATGCACGGGAGGAAGACAAGGGGTACGTGGACCGGTGCATCTTCCCCTGAGCGCAGTCAATGCACTCAGTGGGGCACAAGAGAGGGAAAGTCTCCGGGTCAAGGCCCTTGGCCGGCTAGGTGCGGAGCATGCTGTCTACGGCGGCAGAGTGGACGTGGTAAAGGTGGCAGTGCAAGAGGCGGGTGTGCTGAGGAGAAAGCGTATTGGTGACAAACACATGGCCTGTGGCGGCCGACGGGGAGGAGACGGGAGAAGAGGAGAGGCGAGGAACATGCCACAGGTTGCCACGCGGTGACGTGCAGTATGACAAGACCAGACGGACGCAACAACACAGTGCCAATACCACATGAGTGTACAACGTCCATGCTCATGCGGTCAAGGGCAGTGAAGGACAGGAGGCTGAGCTCGAGACCAGGGACGAAGAGGACATCGGTCAGAAAGACGTCATCGGCAGGACCACGGAAACGAACGACGCCAACACCACGGACAGGCAACACCTTTCCGGAGCCCGTCCAGACACCGGAGACATCGCCTACAGGACCAAGCATACTAAAGGCCTCACGAGAGGCCATCATGTGATGCGTGGCCCCGGAGTCGATGATCCAAGTCTCAGCAGGGTCCTGGACAGGGGTCGCCAGATCGCTCACAGTCACATGGCAGCAAGCAAGGGATGCGGACGCGGTGGGAGGAGGCGTAAAACGTGACTGCCAGTCGTCAAGCCACGCAATGTTGTCATGGAGAGAGGTGACAGAGACCACGGGAGACGACGAGACAGACGAGGAAATGGGACACAACCCAGCTCGGCCTCAGTCATGCATGAGAAACTCTCAAGCTTTCAAATGCAACTTGAATCACTAAATTTGGTTATCGTTTGAGCTCCCTAGCCCTGAAACACCATGGCTGCAGTTTTGCGCAAAACGTCTAAGTGTCTAGGAGCGACAAGGATGAGAGGGGAGTTGCGAGGCTTGACTTTCGAGCCTCGCTCGGCGTGGCCAGGGAGCGAGCGAGCAAGCGAGCGAAGCTTGCCGGCCTTTCTCACTTGCTCGCTGCCACATCCGAGGGCGAACTCCCCCTTTATGTCCTTCACCTTTTTGGTTTTTCCCGTTTACCCTTTTCTTGTCTAAACAAGTGACTAGACATGTTCACAAGTAAACCCGGTCCATGCATAAGGGGCATGACACACAAGCACAGTGGATATACTCAAGCAAAGCAAGTTGAGTCCATTGTGGAGGAGAACTAGGGTCTTCGATGCTGATGTGAGAGGGTTGAGTCGGCCGATGAGGGTGGAGGGCATGGGACCATGCCGAGAGGAGTCACGTAGCCTGAGAGCGATGTCACTACGCACTCCCGAAAATGCTTATAGTCTCAGCGTGGGTCTCCACTGGTCTCGGGGTCACCATGCCCTGCACACCGGAGGACACATATGTGAGCAAAACAGAGGACATGGATTAACAATGCAGGGCTCGGCAGGAGAGCAAGAGGTGACGCAACTCGCACTTCCCTGGGGAGGAGGGCGAGGCAGGCCGAGCTGGAGCGCGATGAACTGCTCCAACTGACGCTCACGGGAGGACGGCCCGGGAGTGTAGACGGAGTACGGAGTGATGGCGCCGGAGCCCGGGTAGGAGGAGGACTGAGCCGGCGAGGGAAACGGAGGCGCCGACGGCTGCGGATCCAGTGTCTGCTAGACTGGCGAGGCGACCGGAGTGGTGGAGCTGTTGGACGATGTCGAGGCGTCGGAGCCGGCGACAGCTACGGCGGCAGAGGCGAGACGGCGCTCCCGCTGGCGATGCATGGTGGCGATGACACGCGCCTCGTCCGTCGGTAGGGGGCACGTATACCACCCGTGCCCAAGCTGGCCACAGTTGTGGCAGACGGAGCCACCACTGATGGACCCGGTCGACGACTGCTGCTGCTGCTGCTGACCCTTGCCCTTCTTGCTCCGACGCTTCCTCTTCCCCGACGACGAAGAGCTGGAGGAGGTTGCTGTGGCGGGGGAGGCAACGGCCACGGAGGTGACAGTAGGGGAGGCGAGGGTCTCCGTGCGCTGGAAGTGGGACTCGAGACGAGCTTCCTCAATCCGGAGGAAGAGCTCGTATGCCGAAGGCATGAGGGTGGCCTGGGCTGCCATGGTGGAAAGGACGTCCTACGGGTAGTGAACGAAGACGTCTGCGTACGCGACGGTGGCACCGCGCTTGATGGTGAGGAGCGCGGCCAGCGGGGGTGGTGTAGAGGTGCCGAGGCGCCGAAGGATGTCCTCCGCCCGTTGCCAGTAAGCGGTGACCGTCTCGGTGTCCCCCATGTGCAGGGAGTTAAACTCCTGTAGTAGATGGCTGGTCTCAATATCGCTGGATAGGCGATGGGGGCGAGTGAGGATGTGCCACGCGGCAGCAGGGTCCGGGTGGCGCCAGTGGTGACGTCACCGAGGAAAGGCTCCAGGGCCAAGCGGGAAGCCGGAGGGGCGACTGGCACGAGGGCACGTACGGCGCGACCAGCATCATACAACTGGTCGGCCTGGATACTGTCGTACGGGTGGCAGTAGTATGGCCACAGGCCCTAACTCTGAGCCCAGATCCGGAAGGTGAGCTCCGAGCTCCGAAACTGTTCGCCGGCCTGAAGCGACGGGGGCGGCGTCTCAAAGTCTTTCTGTCGACGGCCGGCACCCAAAGTGGGGCCAAGGACGGAGGTCACCGTCTGCCGCTGGTGCTGAGTGTGCTACTACGCTAGGTAGTGCGTGATGGCGGACACAGCGGGACTAGCGTGCGCATGAGGAATGAATGGCGACAGTGTACTGGTGGCAGTCTGGGAGGCCAATGGCTGTAATGCTGTAAGGTGTTGCGTCAAGGCAGCGAGCTGTTGCTGAAGGGCAGCCAGGGGGTCAGGGTTGCCAGCGACAACGCCGGTGGGCTGCTGCTGCTGCTGCTGCTGCTACTGCTGTTGCTGCTACTGTAGCTGCTGCAGCTGCTGCACAAATGGAGGGCTGGGGGTCCCCCCAACGGAGGAAGACCCCTCACTGGGAATGTCTACCATGGCGGATTTGTTGTCCCAATGTTTTGCCCTTTTTGTTTTCCTTTTGTTTTCTCTTTGTGTGCTGCCGAGGTTAACAAGGACGTCAGCCGAGAACGGCTGACGTCACCAGCCGGGCTGTGGACTTCCCTTTCCCCTCATTTTGCCTTTTTTGTGTTGATGACGTCAGCAATGACGTCAATAGTGACATCAGCAAAGGGCTGCTGACGTCAGCAGCGGTAGTTGCTGCAGCTGCTATTGCGCGGCTGCTGCTGCTGCTGCTGCTGTAGCTGCGGCTGCTGCTGTAGCTGCGGCTGCTGCTCCTGCTGCGGCTGCTGCTGCGGCTGCTGCTGCTGCTGCTGTGGCTGTAGCTGCTGCTGCTGCTATTGCGGCTACTGCTGTGGCTGCTGCTGCAGCTGCTGTTGCGGCCGCTACTGCTGCTGCGGCCGCTGCTGCTACTGCGCGATGCTGCAGCTACTACGGGGTGGGGGATTTTTTTTGTCTCTCCTTTTTTTTCTTTTTATTTTTCGCTCCTCACAGCGAGCTTCCCTGCTCGCTGTGAGCAGCAAGCCGCGAGCAGCGAGCTCACTGCTCGCTGCTGGCTGCTCGCTGCTTGCTGCGAGCAGCGAGCTTGCTGCTCGCTGTGAGCAGCGAGGCACGAGCAGCGAGCTCGTTGCTCGCTGCTGGCTGCTCGCTGCTTGCTGCGAGCAGTGAGCTCGCTGCCAGCAGCTCGCTGTTAGCAACTCGCTGCTCGCTGCGAGCAGCGGGTAGCGGGCTGCGGGCAGCTGTGGCTGCTGCTGCTGCTGGTAGCTGCTGCAGCCGCCACTGCTAGCTGCTGCTGGCCACTGCCGGCTGCTGCTTGCTGCTGCTGCTGCTGCTGCTGCCACTGGCTGCTGCTGCTACTGCTACTGCTGCCGCTGGCTGCTGCTGCTGCGAGCTGCTGCGAGCTGCTGCTACTGCCGGCTGCTGCTGCGCACAGCTGTTGCTTGCTACTGCTGCCACTGCTTGCTGCTGCTGCAAGCTGTTGCTGCAGGCTGCTGCTGCCAGCCACTCCACCTGGATGACGTCGCCGCGTGCGTCGTCGCCAGGAAGCGCCCGACGTGGCCTGTCGCTCACCTCCTCGCGTCAACGTGGGGGTCAGCGCTGCCGGAAAAATTCGGCAGCATTTCCCCTGGCCCAGTGGCCGTGGAAAAAATTCTGACGCCGCCACCAGGCAGGTCAATGCTGTCGGAAAAAATCCGGCAGCATTTCCCCTGCACTGGCACGTATGGGGGTCCGCCGGCGTTGTCTGGCACCTATACGCCAGTCTTCTGCTGCTGCTGCTACGCTCTGGCTCTGATACCAAAAAGGAAACGCTATGTAGCAGGTTGGGGCAGCAGCGTTGTTGATGCAGCGTGCGGGCTTCCACGCTCGTTGCTTAAGTCTGTTGCCCCCTCAGTCTACTGCTCTGGAGACTAAGTCTGAAAGCTCTGGATTTGTTACTCAGAAACGTGCGCGCCAGTGTTAGCGTCAGAAAGCAGGTGAAAACTGGAAGTAACTGATTAGAAGTGAAGAATGAGCAACAATGGGAGACCCCTCCAAGTTCTAGCTCCCCCCCACTAGTGTAGAACTTGTTACTCAGCTAACCAGCCAATCAGAAAATAGCTCTGGACCTATTTTCTGGCAGGCAGGGTTTTCTCGGTGAGCCCTGCTAGACGCCCGACAGCCCAAAACCCGGGCGTCGTCCGTTTTGCCCGAAAACTGGACCATACCATAATACCGACGCTGCGAACGCAGTCGTGCGGTCAGAATCAGCTAGAAAAATAGTAGCAAAGAGTTATGGCTGCCTGAACCCGGGCAGTGTCTACGATGGTTCATGATGCCGAACAGGACCATGCAACATGCAAGAAGGACCCAGAGAGAGCATGACGATGCAGACGCGATGGGACGCGCTGGACGCATGCAGACAAAAACTGTGGTGGCAGTGACCGTCGGTAGGACGACCACCGAGGAGGCCTGCCGATGGAGCTGAGCACGTCGCCGGAGAGAGGAGGCTCCAGCGAACTGCGAGTAGACCTCAGCGTGCGTCGGCTCCACCGGACGACACTCCATCAGCATCGAGTCTTGCCGTCAGTCATCTGCACGCCGATGTACACAAGCCGGGAGGACACAACAGAGCACAATGAGAGATGCGCAAAAACCAGCAAATACCGGGTCTCTTGCGATATTGCTACAAACCACTATGTACCAGGGTCTCGACCACAGGGAGAGTGCACAACCTAAAAGAGACAATATGCGGCATATCACCATGGAGTCTCAAGAAGTACTGGCATAAACCACCAAGTGCCCGTGTCTCGACCACTAAGAAAACTCTTCCAGATATGGATGGGTGAACTAGGCGGCTACATTGCACCATACTTGTCACAAAAGGAGTGATGTAGCTGGTGGAGAACCATAAGTACAAACTAGGAAGATCTTGTTACACAAGACAGTATGACAATTAGACAACTCAAAGCCCACATATCAACACTCCCCCTGGGCCGCACGAGCTGTCAACAAGGCACCAGCTGGGAAAGCACGTACACTCCCCCTTGATGAGAGAATCCTGGGAAGATGAACCCTAACACCGCTGTGCCCAGATTATTGTGCTCCCCCTCTATGTAGAATGATACAAAATTGTAACCTGAAGAGAACTGTGTAAGTCCCCTTGGATCAAATGATCTTGGAAAGAACAGTCAAGCAACTGCTACACGTGAGAGTGGTAGGAGATGTAGAAGCATTATCAGAGAGGGGAGGATGAGGCTACAATGGCTACCATGTACACAACTCACTCGTGCACTGTCTAACGCCTCTAACTGACCAACTCGAAAGTGGTACATGAAGAGTAAGTCAGTCTCACCTCACACGCATGCAGGTTGCCATAGATCCCAGTTGACAGGGTCCTGGGTGTTACTCTCATGAGACTCAGAGGGTGGAGGATTGGAGAAGACGCTGCCAAATGCTCCATAGCCGGGAGAGGAGAGAGGCTGGATCCCTCATGTGGAAGCAACTAGAGGTCCCAACCAACAGACTCTGGAGCCTTGAGAAAACAGAGGAAGACTATGATGTGCCGGCAGGTTTTGGTGCAAGTGGAGGATGTGACGACGATGTGCAGGAGATATCGTAGGTTACATGGTGGTGTCATGTAATGTTTTCAAATTGCTGTATCTTTCACACCTTTACATAAACCTTCCTGTTTTCTTATGAGTTGCGAAAATTTGCATCATCGTTCGCATGTGTCAACTCTTTAGTATGCTACATACTTGGAACTACAAGCACATAACATACTATTCTTGATGATACATGCTTAGTATACTCATCCCATGAAGTGAATGTGTAATTGAAGGTCGCTAATGATTTTGTTTCACACGTGAGACATACTTGTGCACCATATACATTGTTCTTTGTGCATGATTTTTGTAACCCAAAGGAGCACTATTTATGTAGCACCAGTGTGCCACGTGGCTTGGACTAGACCTGGCCTGTGGGGGAGCGGCTGGGATGATTTGAGGGTCGGAGACCCTCAACTACCGCGGTTTTGGCCCAATGGGCCAAAATTCCCATACCAATTCGTTACATCGGTATCAGAGCGCCGGGGTTCAACATCCATTGTGGACACCGAGGGTGGGTCCAAACCTGTGTGGGAGGGATGTAGTGCCAGTGTGCCACGTGGCTTGGAATAGACCTGGCCTGTGGGGCGACGACTGGGATGATTTGAGGGTCGGAGAACCTCAACTACTGCGGTTTTGGCCCAATGGGCCAAGCTTCCCTTACCAATTTGTTGCAATTGAGGTACTAAAACTAGTTTCATGTGACAGCCACAATACACAGGCAACATATACAAGCAAAGTGGAAAAATGCTGTCAATGTGAAAATGGTATTCCTTACACATGGGTGACCTATGGTGAACTCGTGAGTCCTCATGTGTAGACTCAAGAGTCCAGACATGGTGGTCTCTTGAGTCGACATCCGGGACTTGAGAGTCTCCAGTGGTTTGACTCAAGATTCTACATCCCTTCAACTCGAGAGTTCATGTTCTGTGGACTGGCGAGCCCACAGACTTGCGAGTCTGCTCCCAGACATGCGAGTCCGAGTCTGGGGCCAGACTCGGACTCGCAAGCCCGAGTTTAAGCCCAGACTCGAGAGTCCGGACTCGCGAACACCCTTAGGCACACCTCTGCTAGGGGAGTACTTGTTTGGGTCCTGGTAGTGTTTGAATCGGCTGAAGTAAACACTGCAAGGATGGACATGAAGTTAGGTAGGTGAAGCTTGGCAACGACAAGTGTCCATATCTCCTTTATGAAAACATTCCCAACCACTTAAGTTGAGCCTTACACACTTGTTTCCTCGTAGATGGGAAATTTCAAAGATTCGTAGCACGCAACCACTGACGTCAAGTTTGGTGTGTATCCAATGCATGGCGGTACCTTGCTCCATTACTACCCAAGTCTTCGTGATCTAATGGCAAGGTTTGTCCTAAATGCTATGGTAATCCCATCATTAGATTTTGAAAATATTTCTTGAACTTTGCAAACATGCCGGAATTTTCATTAGCCACCTCAAATATAATTTATCCCATGTTTGCACAAGTTACAAAGTTGTATGTGATTTCTCTTGTTGGTAGCTTGACCGTCCAGTCAAAGCCATGTTGCTCATAGAATGTTCGGAGCATTTTGTAGTCATGTAAGTGCATCTTGTCCCACCGGTATAAATCTGTGGGTTCTTTTATGATCTTGTCATTGTTGAAGAAACCACATGGATCGCTCCTAGCAACCTGTAAATATGATTTTTTTGTAGCTCATTGGTGGGTGGTACAATGACATGACAAGTGAATCACCATCGCTAGTAGGTTTCTTCAAACCAAACCAGACTGGTAGTCTTGTGGTACCCACAAAGCTTCAAGTATCCACTTACAAACATCCCCCCAATTTCAACATTTCTTACATACATTTCAACGGTATGAAATCATAAAGTGGTTCATTTTTTAAGGTTTGTTGTCTGTTTTGACATGGTTTGTATTGCGTTTCATAATCTTTGAAGACATTTTCTTCTTTTCACATCACTTCGACAGCACGAGCCATACGGCATGACGTGATGATGTCACGGTGTAGGTATCATCGGTTGCCAGGGTGAGCAATCCAGCAAGCAAGCCATGAGAGGTGATGCTCAGTGGGGCAGACTGTGTAGCCCTTGTTGTAGGTACATCTGAGAGCTTTGGTAAGAAAGTACGCTGCCAACGAGTATCGACCCAAACAACGAGAGCTTCTCCACCAGCAATATGCTCACATACAAAGTGATGCTCGGTGTTGATGTGCTTGGTACGGGAGTAATGCATGCCATCGTGCTTAGAGATTGCCTTAGCATTCTAGTTATTACAACAAAGGGTGATGCAGTGGATTAAGACACATAACTATTATAGTAGGTACAACCATAAACTCTCACATGCACTACACCAAGGGCTACGTACTCTGCCTCACTGGAGCTCCGGGTAACACATCCCTATTTCCCATTCTTCCGAGGGACGACAGTCCCACCAACAAGAAAGATGTAGCATGTGCGATTATGAGCATCGGTGTCAAATACCCAATCACTGTGTGCATATCCGTCAATGACCACAAAGGGCTAATCACGGTAGCACAGCCCTACACACGCAGTGGACAATGCATATTGGACAACACGCAATGCCACCTCAAGGTACTTTTGGCGGGGCTGTTGGGAGAACTGGGCCAAGAATTTGACCGAGAAGGCCATGTCTCCCTGGGTAGTGGTCGCGAGATACGTGAGGGATCCAATCACACTGAGGTAGTTGGTGACATCAACAGTCTCTCCTAGTTGAGGAGACGTCAGTGGTACTGGCTTGTTGGAGTCATCGGTGTGGACATAATGGGGTTGTTAGCCAACATGGAGGAGAACCACTCTCCTAGGCCACGGACGTATGTAGCCTCGTACAAATGCAAGGTGCAACACTGATGGTCACATTCAAGTTCCATGCCAAGGAACACTCGTGTCGGACCCAAGTTCTTCATCTTGTATGTAGACTGTAGTAGGGCCTTCATCGACTCGATAGCCGAGACTGGGAGAGGCAATAAGCAGGTCGTCAACGTAGACCAGAACGGCTACGAGGGACTCTGAGGATGCAGAAAGGAATAGTGGAGGATCCACAATTCTCTATCTGAAGCCACCTTTCTCAAGAGTGGAGGACATCTCCATGTTCCAGCAACACGATGACTGTTTAAGCCCATGTAGAGCCTTATGCAGCCACAAGACCTTGTTTGTGCCATCGGTGAGTCCCGATGGCTGGACCATTTTGACCTCCTCATCAAGTCATCCATGTACGAAGGCATTGTTGATGTCCATATGGTCCAATTCTCAGTTGTGTTGGGCGACCAAACTCAGGAGAGCACAAGTAATGGTGTACCCCACGACTGGAGCAAAGGTCTCGTCAAAGTCAATCCCAGGGATCTAAGATAACCCTTTGGCCGTGAGACGAGCCCTGTTCCTGTCAACTTTGCTATCAGGATTTAATTTTCACTGAAGGAACCAGAAAGCAGAGACAGCTTTGCAGCCCGTTGGGAGGTTCACAAGCTCAAAGACACCATGCTCCTTGAGGGCACTTAGCTCCTCTTGCGTAGCCTTTTCCCACAGGGCAACATCACTTGTCTCACAAGCTTGCCGAATGGTAGTAAGCTCTAGAGGGAAAGTAGGCAAGCAACTGGTTACAAAGCACACAGTGACAAAGCTAGCAACAGTGGACAAAAGGGCACTGTGGAACTCATGAGCCATGAGAACCTATCCCACTGCTAAGTTGGGATGGAAAACACTAATCGCAAGACCGAGTGCATCAAGACTAGTGCGCATATGACCAGTTGCCTTATCTGTGATACTGTGTATCAACAAGTGTATTGGGAAGTGAACAAACTAGTGAACATGGACTGTTCACAGAAACTACTAAATATCTCATAGAGCCCATAACAGTTTCCATTCTATACATGTAAAGTACATATGGAATTTTCTAACATGCATTCACGTTGATGTTTTGTGAAGATTTTTTGCATGCAAAAATGCACTTTTTCATTCACTGATTGTCAAGTGTGTGAATATGAGGTGATTAACCATAACTCGACTAGTGGGTCTGACAGAGGGTCCAACAGTAGAGAATGATGCACTGTAGTGTGTGCGTTGCTGAGAGGGTTGTGAAGCCTAGGAGGAAGAGTGCTAAGGGAGAGCACGGAGTCTCCACTAACATGTATATGGCTCAGGGCCAAGGGGAGGGACCTAAGACTCAGGTGGTTCAGATTTATCAGACTTTTCCGGGGCTCGCAACACAGGCTCATAGGGTGAGTCAATAATGGAGTACACAGGGGATTGTGTTGGGGAACTAGAGGGTGCCGATATAGAGGATGCAGAGGATGCAAGGACCGGTGACGGCTCTGAGGAGGAGGCGGTTGGTGAGCTGGATGGAGAGGAAAGGCTGGGACAATCGCTGTTAGTGGAGGGCACAGGCAGAGATGCAGAGGAAGAAAGAGGACCAGTAGAAAGAGCCGTACTTGAGGAGGAGAAAGGAGACCTCCTAAGACCGAGGATGGGACAGATACACTCCTCCCCAAGCTGATGAAGCAAGGAGAGAGAGGAAGGTCGCGTGACAATGGTCATGTCATGGAGAAAATCATTCTCAAAGAAGAGGGCATCATAGGACTCAATGATGTGGCACCGGTCCGTGTCCCAGAAACGCAAAGCCTTGGACATGGCTGACATACCAAGAAAGGTGTAGAGGCAGGTGCAAGGGCTGAGTTTGCCGTTCGAAAGTCCTATGGGAGCCGGACAGTAGCGACACAACTCCAGATGGGAGCAAGATGGAGGTCCATGCGAGGACCGTACCACCTCTCAAGGGGAGCAACGTGACAAGGGAGAGGGTGGTAGGGAACATGGTTCCAAACCTATGTCATATAAGACATGGCCTCAAAGGAGAAGAGGAGAGGGAAGGAAGAGGCACTTGAGTGAGTACAAACACCGTCAGTAAGGATACAGTTCCATGGTTTAGAGATGTCATTTTTTTGGGATGTGTAGGAAGCGGACAACTCCATACACACCCCTTGAGAAGATGAGTAGTGTGCGGTGGGTCCCATTAACTCACCACCACGATTACAATGAAAGCCCTTTAAGCGGCAACCATAAGCGAGTTCAACCTGTGGAAGCTAGGACTCAAGAGTGGAACACACGTCACTCTTTTGGCAGAGGGTAAAGACGTAGCGCATGCGAGGATGTAGTGGCCAACCCTCCCAAGAGCATTGTGGGCAAGCAGTCCCATGACATGAGCATGCAAGAGGTAAAGGGGTTAGGACTTGCGGGACTTAGACATAGAGAAAGAGAGCGATGTATTTTGCCCTGAGTGCAGCCAAGAAATTCTGTGGAGCAAGGAGCTGGGAAGGTGGAAGCATCAAGACTGTGAGCTGGCTACTCATGAAGCAAGTTGTCAATGGCAGTGGTGTGGATGTGGCAGAGGTGGCGATGGAGCAACTGTGCTTGCGCTAGGGAGAGGAAGCGTGTGACATGAACCAAGGGTGTGGTGGCCAGATCAAGTGCAAATGACGGAACACGAAACAAATTATCACAGTGCTTTCTACAAAGCAGCACACATGCATTGCCACGGGTAGTGGAGACATCCATGCCTTGGTCATCAAGAGTCGTAACGGAGAGGAGACTCAGCTCAAGAGAGGGCATGAACAACATGTCAGGCTGAAACAGTTCCTTCCCAGGCCCAACAAAGCGGACAACACCAACACCCTGGACCAGGAGAAGTTGTCCATAGCAAATGTGGACAAAGCGAGACGAACGGGGACTGAGAGGAGGTCATGTGGTGGGTGGCTCCGCAAACTTGGATCTAGAAGCCATTTGGCACGCAAACTGACGCTGGATTATGGCTGATAGCAGCAATGGCAGAGTGAGGAGGAAGCCGTTGGCCATAGGCAACAAGGCAAAAAGGCCAACAAAAGACTGCTAGTGCTCAATCCATGGGACCTCAACTTGGGTACACCCCTAATTATAAATCAACAATGTAACACAAAGATCCTCGTCCATAGCTCACACAAGAATCTCCACAGCCGAAAACACTCTTACCTTTCTAATCCCGAAGGTGACACTAGTTGACGGCATGAGAGAGAGCAGCATCCAGGTGTCGTCAGGGGTGATGACGGCACTAGAGGAAGGACGCCAAGGAGGGTAGTTGGGAGAGGCCAAAGATAGAGAAGAGTAGGACCCGAAAGGGGGCCTGTAGAAGACGGGGCTCTGAAACCTTGGAGGCCACCCCAAGGGATAAGGGAGTGGGGGTGACGGCATGGTGGCGATGTAGGCTACAGTACATGTCAAGGAGGGTGTAGTGCGGCTGGAGGCTGTAGCAGAGGTGGATGCATGAGTAGCGCCAGCACCACCACCGGAGGATCGGGCCTAGTGTGCATGCATGGTGGACGCAAGGCAGACATCATCAGGTGGTGCAGGAAACTTGGAGGCGGTGTGGCCAATGGCACCACATTTCCAACACGTGACAATGATGGAGGAGGATGACGAGGTGGTGGAGCTGTCGAATCCACGGCCTTTAGCGCATCCCTCCTATCAATCGCCGCCTGAGGTGCCATCTTTGCCTTTGCCCTTACCACGACACCCTACCCTCTCCACCCCCTTGGGATGCGTAGCCGTCGTGGTAGATGTAGAGGACAATGAGGCAGAGGTGGAGGTGGATGAGGAAGGGAGTGCAGTGGTCACCGCTAC
The DNA here is from genome assembly GCA_023375785.1 of Penium margaritaceum. Lineage (NCBI taxonomy): Eukaryota > Viridiplantae > Streptophyta > Zygnematophyceae > Desmidiales > Peniaceae > Penium > Penium margaritaceum. The sequence goes on along the minus strand of SZWC01002006.1, from coordinate 66,324 downwards.
TTCTACTTCACGATGGATGTGCTCGTTCTGCAACGAGCACCACTAGTCTGTGAGACGCTGTGAGGTAAACTCCCACAAGGCGCCAATGCCTTGTGGTGCATCCGCTTGAACAGGAACAGCCACAAGGTCCTCAAGCTCCGAGGCTTTTACCTCCCAAAAGATGTTGGAAAACGCAGGGATGAGGCCGTTGACAATGGAGAGAACTGCAAGAAGCTGTCTATGCGCTACCTTGTCCAGGTCGTATAACAGGTGCAGATTGTGGGCCCAATGGGCGTCGACAATCTCATCAACACACAAGGAGAGTGTTTTCAACTGAACGGTGAGGAGAATCTGTGCTGCATGTCCGGTCATTGTCGTGCGACGCTTGGTGAGTGCGTATGCGTCAAGCTGGTCAGCAAGCGTGTGGTGGGTAGTGCTGCATGTCCGATCATTGTTGTATTACATCAATGAGATCATCGAGCTCAGTTCAAATGAGAGCACATACAGCACGAGCAGACTCATAGTTGATGGGAACAAAGGGAGGATTGGTAGAGGGATTGGGTTCATGGTAGTACTTCCAGAGCTGCTTGCCCTGTCCCCAAGCACAACAACGGACCTCCCAAGAGTAGAAGGTAAGGTTAGAGGTTAAGTGGAGTGGAGTCAAAGTCAGGATTGTGCTGTGCGGTGATGCTAGTGCTTTGACAAAGGCTATGTTGGTAGCAGCTGCGACTACGAGATGATCTATAGAGGTAGAGCCAGTAGAGGCGGATGCCGAAGCGGGTGAAGTAAAGAAAGGAGCAACAATGCCAACGATGGCGGAAGTAGAGGGGGTAGCACGCAGTGTGGGCTAGAGAAAATTGAGAACCAAGTCAAGAATGTGATCTGGAAAGGTTTCTTGGTCAGCTTTCTCAATATACAACTTTTTCTTCGCATTAGACTAAGTAGTGAGTATAATACGTAGGGAAGTGTGCTCGCGTTGCAGCTCTGCTTATAGTGCATCTTGTTGGTCGTCATCAACCGGCATACCGTACTGATCTTTAATTTCGTTTTTTTTTAATTTTATTTTTGTAATTTAGAGAATCCTTAATTTCGTTCACGGATTCGGCACTGGAAATTATGTTGGTAGTACTTAAGCATTCATTGAACGAAAAAAGTCTGATCCTTAAATTCGTTCATGACTGACTACGTGCACCTCCGAAATGGCCGATCGAACATTTTGCGCGCTTTCGGACGTTGCAAGTGTAGTTGCATCAACAGTCTGACACGTCAGGCCGAAGCACGCAAATGTCGCAGCATCAGATTGACTGTCTTCGTATGGTCAAATTTAGACTTTTTTATGCATATCTCATAGCGAGTGAAGAGGTTGTCGCTTGTCCTTTTGGCTAGTGAGTGAACTGAAATGTTTGGAGAGAAGCACCAGGTTCAAACAGAATTTCAAGTAGACATGAACCCGACTTTTGAACGAAATGTGAAAACACAAGTCTAGAATGAATTATTTAGGGTGTACTTAAGCAATTCGCCTAAGAAATTTTCATTCAACTTCTTTCAGCCTATAAATAATTATAAACGAAATTAAAGATCAGTAGGGTAATTCCGGCGATGTGACTCTGCTGAGAGAATTCCGCTTGAGTTTTCCTTGTCCCAGTGGGCGTCGAATAATTATGGTGGGCATGCTTAAGGATGTGCTGCAAAGCAATGTACGTGGATGTCCAAACATACCACCGTAGAGGCAACACAAGGGGAGCTCGGGAAATAGAGGGTGCAAAGCTCACAAGGCCTAGGGACAGAGTAAGAACAAGGGAGGAAACATTGCTACTATAGAGGCTACCACAACTGGGATGATGGACAACTTGGAGACGATGAGGGAAGCTACACCGGTTAGTGCGGTAGCCGGAAGAGTGGAGATGGCTGGAGATGTCAAGACAAGCATCTGAATATGACGAGTTGCTGATGAGAATGAAGGTTAAGAAGAGGCCTGTGTCATGGAGACGTGGATGGAGGTCACTACACTGAAAAGTGCAGTAGCACCCGCTGCTATTGCTGATTCTACCACATGTGTTGTAGCTGCAACCTGGGTGATGATGTTGACAGCAGCTACAACTAGGAACTCCAGCTTTATTATGTCTCAATGGCCCAACCAGTAGCGGTTATGACGCGTTCATGTGTAGGTTGTATAACTTTAGCAGAATTGGAGGCAACAACATCACTGAAAACAAGTGTAGTCTGTAAGGCAGACATGATGTCGGAGGGCGTCGATGCCACTGACTCTGCGGTAGATGAAGTTCGAGAGAGAGTAATTTGTGGAGCAAGGACTCTAGGAACTGCCACTGCGGCTGTTGGTACAGCTCCATGAGGGACAACATGCTGACATTGCACCAAGTCCTGTGGACAGCAGGTGGGCTTACCAAGGGTTGAGAGGCTGGGGGTCCCGTGGTGGCCCCTTAGCTGGCGCGTCCTGCGCCATCAGAGAGTCATCGAAGGTAGACTGGTAGTAGACCACGTACTCAGCGGCATCCTCCGGCTTGTATTCGACCGCAGGATCCTAGTCCTTAAGGTGATGATACCCGGGGCTACGGCGACAAATGTGTAACCATACCTCACCCTCTGCTCTCTTCTCGTAGTACGCAATCTCATCGTCGATGCGGTCGCCCTCACGCGCGGTCGTAGGTGAGGTCGGAATGGGTTCAATCTCCACTGGAAACACCAGTGCGGTAGGGGTCCAACTGCCTTGTGTGGCAGCTGCTCAACATGGAGGTGGCAGATATAAGGTGCATTGCTGCTGCTGTTACTACTTCTATTGCTGGTGCTAGTTTAGCTACTATTACTATTGCTACTGCTATTGTTGTTGTTGTTATAGAGACTTTTGCACCGTGGTGTCTATCGATGGATTACGAGGTTTGCCAAGAGGCAGCCTGAGAGTTGAGGGCAGGCAGTGACAGATGCAATGGCTGCTACTACAGGTATAGCTACTGGCAAGAATTTTGCGATTGTGGCAACTGGTTTACCACGTCTGCTACTGTTTTTGTAGTTACTGCCAAGACGGATGCAAATGCGGAAGCAGCGGTGATCTATTGTGGTTGCTGCTGGCAATGGTGGCAATCCGTGATGAATTTTGATTATGCTGTTGCTGCCATAGCTGCTGGCGAGCAGGCCATAAACCTGGCAGCGACAGTGGTCCAATGCGGCTACTGTTTCCAGTGGTGACAGGCCGTGAGAGATGATGTTGTTGCTACTTCTATTGTAGTTGCTGGCGAGAAGGCCACAATCACGGCAACAACACATGAGAGCAGTAGCATTAGAAGCTGTTGCAATTGTGTGTGGAGGCGTCGCCTTCAGATGGACGTTGTGACTCCACAGACAAGAGAAATAATTGCAACCACGGCAGTCGCTATTGTTCAGTGCGGCTGCCACATCTAATATCGAGACAAAAACGACTGACCCGGGGTGTTGCCGAAACGATGTGTGTGTGAGACGTCGTTTACAGCAGCGGGACCTAGTGACTTGAGCACTTCCAGAAACGGTGTGAGTGCGACATGCTTGTGTGGAACAACGACAATAGTGACACCACGGACATCACATGGAGGTATCCCGACAAGAGTAGGTTTAGGATCTAGTGAGTGAAAGGCTTGGCCCTGTCAGAAAAACGCCGTTGTAAGGTGGCAACGTGCCCCAAAGGGTCTTCACCTATGTTCACGGTTTTTTTTTGGTGCGAATTCTGAGTCTATGCGTGAGATTTATGGTCTCCTCACGCTACGTTTGTAGGAGTTGGACAGAGTTGCGAGACAGTCACTTCTTTCAAAGGGAATAACACACTCTTATATTAGTTTTAGGACATGGACATGACTTGACGAGTTGTAGGGCTAGTCACAAGCTTCCTATCGCACCAAACCGTGTGCAATTTGGTTAACCGTAGCTCTCACTATGTCAGCCGAAGTGCAGCACCCCGATTCAGCCTCTGAGTTGGCCGCGCACACAACGTCTGCCCGTCGAGGCGCCCTCACACATCAAGGTCCCATCAGAACGCCTTTCCGGAGGTGCAGATGTCCCTACACGTGGTGGCGATGCCCCCTATGCTTTTGGGATGTGTTTCGATGAGTTAATCATCGAGATTGGTAATGGGGATTGACATGGTTCAAAACCTGTCCACAGACCTGCTGTCGGAAATTTGATCAAGTCCCAGAGTAACAAACTGTACTTCTGAGTTTTGGACTCCGAGCTAGGATTTTGGTTAAGTCCATCAATATCAACCTGCACTACTGGTTCTTGTGAATCTTGTCCACTGGACGCCACGGCAGTCTTCCGGGGCTAAGACACCGGGTGTAAATATGTTACTCGTTCCAATGGATTTTTCACCCTGTAGTCGAATGGCCGTCGACTCCCGGAGACGCCACGCATATCCCAACTTGGAAAGCCCTTATCTCCCTTGTTACTCGTCTAATTATGGTGATTCAGCTTCCACCCGATTCATCAACTTGTCACCTTTCAGGAACTTTGATTCTGGATTTGGACCACTCTCTAGGCAGCTAGAGTAGAATGCGATGATTTTCCGCCTCCACCGGCTTGTTGATGTCTCCCGGCCTCGCCTCGGGCATGCAAAGGGGAAAAAATACAACATGCTCCCCTTTTACTTTTCATGCCCACTGCTCCTGTCTACTTTAACTCATCTTTTGCTGCACCCTCCAATCCTTCACAGCTGGTCATCACAAGTTCGGCTACGCTCATCACGTGCCGATCCACTGGTTGCACTTTGGTCAAGCAATTCGCAAGCATGTGGCACGTTCTACAATGCTACCACTTGTCCCTTCTCCACCATGTTTTGTACATAATGGTATTGCACATAGATGTGTTTCATCCTCTTGTGCTGCTTTGTGTTGGTCATCGATATTACACCGTTGTTATCCTCTTGCACGCACCGTTGGCTCTTGCTAAAGCACACCCAACTCCCCAAGCAACCTGCAAGCCATACCACCTCCTTAATCACTTCGGCCAACGTGATGTACTCTGAATTTACTGTGGAGGTGGGAACCCAGTCCTGCTTTCTGCTCCACCATAGATCACTGCACGAGTGGGGAAGAACACGTAGCCGGATGTGGACTTCTGCTTGTCCACGTTGCCAGCGTAATCTACATTCGTAAAGCAGACCAGACGCACAGGGTTGGACCGCCCTTTGCCATAAAAAATCATGGACGTGTGCCTCATTGCCTGTTAGTAGTAGAGGGTGCGCTCTACCGCCTTCCAGTGTAATGGTCCTAGATCGGCCACGTACCTGCTCACTTAGCCCACAGCGTGGGCCAGGTCTGGTCAAGTCGCCACCATGGCTTACATGAGGCTGCCTGTCGTTGATTGGTAGGACACCCCTGCAATATCCTCCCACTCTTCTTTTTCTTTTGTGCGGCGACATTACCACGCTCAGTTCACCGGTCGTGGAGACCGGACTGCCAACTGGTTTGAAGTCTTCCATGCCGTACCCCTTCAGCACCCTGGCCACATATTCGGCCTGTCCCAGCTCAGCTCAAGGGATACACTGTGTGTTTCCCTTCGCCACTAGTCACACCTTGTATTTGTTAACCACACCTTCCTTGGTGAACTTGGTCTTAAAGAACCACTTTGAGCCGATGACCTTGGTGTCTTTCGACCCGTCAACCAGCTCACACGTGTCATTTTCTGTGATGGACGCCACGTCTGATTTGATGGCTACATCCCATTGATCCTCTTCAGGCCAGGCAAGTGCATCTTGCATGGTGTTTGGCTATGTTCATCTAGCCAGAATGCATCGGCGTCATGCCAATCCATCGACCAGTACTTGCATCAAAGCGCTTTCCCGCTTTCCGCTGCCTCGAGCTGCGACGCGACAACTTTGGTGGCCCCTCATTGCGCTGCTGTGATACCTCCAAATTTGCATGCTCTGATGAATCATCGACCGAACTGCTTCCCAAAGATCTCAACCACTTTGGCGAAACATCGTCTGGACAAGCGGTACATATGGTGGATTTTCCACTAATGCCTGATGCGTACCATTTGTGCCTCATCCGCTGGATCCTTCCAGTGGATCTCCTCATCAACTTGATTGTTACCATAGTCCTCCGCATTGGTTGCCACCGCTGGCCCACCACCGTGCTCTAATACCACATCATCAACTTCGGCGTTTTCATACTCCTTCTCATAGTCAAGGAGCTCAAACTTCTCGTCCGTTTTTGGAGAGTCAAGATCATCCACGTTGTTGCTGCTTATATGGCTCCATTGCTCATTGAATGCAATCTGTCAGCTACAGATTACCTCCTCCTTACGGATATCGTAGACCCGGTATGCCGTATGCACACTCTCATAGCCTAGGAAGAGATACGAATTCGCCCGCGAATCCAACTTCCTATCGCGCCACTGCATAGCCTACACTAGTACGTACGCCTTGCAGGTGTGCCATACTTGACTTACGCCTGCTCCAAACCTCTTGCAGCATCTTCCAGTTACTCTTCCCTTTCAGCACCGCTGTTGGATTGAGGTTGATGGTGTAGCTTGTCGTACGCACAGTTTCCGCCTAGAAGCTTTGTGTTGATTCCACATCCACCAACATGGTCTGGACCATGTTCAACAGCGTCTGGTTTACCCGCTCTGCCACGCCACTAGATTGAGGCACACATGGCATTATTTGTTCCCATTTTATGCCCTGCTGCTTCATCCACCTGCTACAGTCCACATACTCACTGTAGTTGTCGTTGCACAGCTCTATGACTTTGTGGTCAGTCTGCCTCTCCACTACGACGACATACTCCTTCAGCCGGTCCAGGACCTCACTTTTCGGCTTCATGAAGTACACGCAGAGTTTTCTACTAAAGTCATCTATGAAGGTGATAAAGTAGCATGTGTCGCTCTTTGAGGCTGTCTTGAATGGCCCATACACGTCGTTGTGTACGACCTCTAGCGGGTCCTAGATGTGATTCATGTTCTCGTTAAACGGTTTGCGCCGTACCTTGCCGAAAATGCAAGGCTCACTCTTTTCATGCATTATTGCAGCCGTAGCCTCTTCCGCACCATCAATGACAAGGCCACATACCAGCTTGTACTTTGCCATCTTCTTCACAACAATGGGTGAGGAATGCCCCTATTGTCTGTGCTAGAGCTTCAGATCAGCTCCCCCTCCTTTGGCCAGGTTGACAGTGCGGTCGTATAAGTCTGCTCAATCTATTACAATGAGGATTACCTTGGTCTCCATGATGTAGAGGCCTCCATCGCTCTTACCCTCCAGCACAGTCTCGCCGCCACCGTCCTTCCACATGACTGCCCCCTTCGTCTTGAAGAGCACCTCGTACCCCTTGTTCGTCAAGCTGCTGACACTTAGAATGTCAGTCAAGCCAAGTACGTGTTATACATCTTTGATGATACGCTACACCCGCTTTCCACCAACCATCACCTCCACATCCACGTCTCCTTGGCCAGCCGCCGGTTCGACCTTGTCGTTTGCGACCACCATGGATTTGCTCGACTTGGTGCAGTTGATGAACTCGACCATGGACTTGTTGGATATGCTCCTCTGCTACAGATTCAAGGCATCCCCAATTAGCCTTCTTGAGGTTGCGGTTCTGAGTGTCGTTGACAAGCGCCTTCTTGCCTTTGGTGTCCTTGCTGCCGACTTTTGTCTCCTTGGTGCACTCAGGGACCCAATGGTCCTTGTCGTAGTTACAACACGCATCCTTCTTGGCGCCCTTCTTGTCGCTGCCATGTCCGCCACCTCCTTTGCCCCTGCTTCCACCACCACGCGTTGTGGTGAAGGGGGCCAATGAGGAAGACGATGAATCCCGATAGCTCCGTCGTTGTGCCTCGTTTCGGATGTACTCAGTGACCATGCCATTGGTGAGCTTGTCCTCTGTCCATCCTCCAAAGATGGTGATGAGAGGGCTCCAACTGTCAGGAAGGGCCACAAGGATGGTCATCTCTTGCATCCGTGTATCGATCTTCCATCCAATATTATTGCATTGTGAGGCAAGCGACTCGATCTGCTACATGACAGCGATGGCATCATCTCCCTCCTCAATTCTCACCATGAGGAGTGGCTTCATCACAAATTTTTTATTCGCCAGGAACTTGGATTGATCAATGACACAGAGGTTTTGCCAAGCTTCAGCTGCCAGCTTGTAGCCTTGGAAGTAGCCCCATTTTGCCTCAGCCATATCGGACACGAGTAGCATGAGCACCTTTGTATTCTTCTTCACAAAGGCCTCCATCTCCAGTTCCGTCGTTGTCACTTCGTCAGTGACTTCTATTCCCTTCATGACCTCCAACAGCCCCTTTACGCATGAGATGGAGCTCAAAGTGCCACCTCCATATCCCAAAGCCTGGTTCACATGCATACTTTTGGATGGGTTGCATGGTCTTCTGTGCCATTTGTGCAGTCTTCCACTATGGGACCTCAGAGTTTGAGGGCGACGTCATCCGCGACGACAATCCCGTCCGCAGCAACAATCATGAGCAATGTGAAGACCAGTCAGCGATGTGGGCCCATAACCCTTTATCAGAAAATCGTTGTGTGGTGGAAATTCCAACGTGCCCCGATGGGTCTTCACTTGTGTTCAAGACTTTGATTTCTGCGAGTTATGAGTGTAAGCGTGAGCTTTCTGGTCGCATCACACTATGTTGGTAAGAGTTGGACAGAGTTGTGAGACAGTCACTTTTGGCGAAGGGAATAACAGATATTAGAATTAGTTTTAGGACATGGACATGAGCTGGCCAGTTGTAGGGCTAATCACAAGCTTGCAAACCCACCAAATCGCCTGTGATTCAGTTAACCGTAGCTCTCGCTACGTCAGCCAAAGCGCGGTATCCCAATCCAACTATTAAGTTGGCGGCGTGCACGATGTCCATCCTTCGAGGCGCCCTCATACATCATGGACCCGTCAAAACGACTTTCCCGAGGCATAGATGTCCCTACATGTAGTGGCGGTTCCCCCTTTGCTTTTGGAGTGCGTTTCGATGAGTTAATCATCGGGCTTGGTGATGGGGATTAACATGGTTCATAACATGTTCGCGGACCTGCAGTCAGAATTTTGATGAAGTCATCGAGTAACAACTTGTACTACTGAGTTTCGGACTCCAAGCTAGGATTTTGGTCAAGTCCCTCAGTAACAACGTGCACTACTTGTTCCGGTGAATCTTATCCACCGGACACCTCGGTATTTTTCCGGGGCTAAAACACCGGATACCGTAGTGTTCCTTGTATTCGTTCAAATTTTTAAAAGGAATTATCTGATCCTTGAATTCGCCCAATTTTGGGCCTTTGTTATTTTTTAGGGTGATTCTCCCAAACCCCTAACGATAAAACCCCCGATCGTTGAATTTGCCCACTGCCTGTTCAAGTCCTCCTGAGGACAGGCAGTAGCTCACGGTGGTTCGACAACTCGAAATTCCAAATTGTCGATCGCCCGTGTGTGCGCATGTTGACATGTCAACATACGCACACGCGTGGCTGTGACCATGAGTGGACATGTCAGGGGGGCACCAGATTCAGCGTGCGCACTCGACAACCAGAGTGCGCACGCAAAAATTGTCGCGAGGGATGATCGCTCCCGCCGAATTCGAGTTTTCTGGGTCGAGTTTTTTTATGTGTACTAGACCCGAGATTACACAATTAACTTAATGATTCGCCCAAACAAGTGAGAATTATGATACTGATCATAGGCGAATGAAAAATAATTATTTTGGAAAAATACAAGGAACACTACGGTATTTATTTCTTACTCGTTCCGGTGAATTTTTCATCGGTAGTCAAATCGTGGCCGACTCCTGGAGCCGCCCCGCATGTCCCAACTTTGGAAGCCTATATCTCCTTCGTTACTTGTCTGATTTTGGTGATTCTAACTTCTACCGGATTCGGTGACTCATCAAATTTAAGGGACTCAATCTAGATTTGAAGCAATCTCCATGCCGCTAGAGTAAAATGCGAGGACTTTCCCCTCCAGTGTCTTGTCGATGCCTCTTGCCGCCATCACGGGCATGCTGAGGGGCAAAAAGACAACAAGCCCTTCTTGCTGTGATAGTAGTAGGTAACGTAGGTTGCGAGGGTGAGCAAGCTAGCAAGCAAGCCATGGGAGTTTTTTTTGTCCCGTGGTCGTAACCGTAAGCAAGCCATAGGAGGCAATGCGATGCCATGGATCAGGGCAAGCTTGATGTCAGGTAGAATGCACTTGAAGCAACAATAAGTAGAGTCACAAGGGTACAAAGTGATCTGTGCTAGTTGACCGCGTCACCCACACAAAGCTATCAAAGTGGGGCATAGATGCCACCGAGGGATTGAACCCAACCTCCAAGCAAACGAGCTCCCAGTGGGTTTTCAATCATCAGTAAAAATTGGACATGTGGTCGCGAGGGATCAGCAACCTGGCATTGCTCATCTCATGCATGCATGCGAAAGAGACTCAAGCCATATCGACCATGAGCGCATGTGGATGCATGCATCTTTGTGAAATGTGTGCCCCATGCTAAGATGCAAAAGTAGAAATCATGTAGTCTCTCATCACTACAGGCAAGCTCTCCATAAATCTGATGTTGGTGCTGTGACCACCACTTGAACACTTGATTGGTGGACCACCACTGTGCGCTCCATGATGAGCTACAATGTTGCACCCGAGAGCTTTAATCTTGGTCATTCAGCTGTAGTGTGTTGTGTTGTGTGTGAGCAGAGTTAAGAGATCACTTGCGAGTGTTATACCCATAACCAACACATGGTGTCATATTTTAAGTATCACAAACCCCTCGAACAACTAGTTTGTTGTAGCAAACAGATGGAATCCTTGGCCCATTAGGCCCAAACCACGGTACTTGAGGGTTTCTGACCCTCAGGTCATCCCATCTGGTGCCCCATAGGCCAGGACCTGTTCAAGCCATGTGGCACACCTCGCGCTACATCCCTCCCACACAGGAATGGACCCGTCCTTGGTGTCCACCATGCCTATTGAACCTTGGCGGTCTGATACCAAATATAGCGAACGGATGGAATCCTTGGCCCATTAGTCCAAAAGTGTAATAGTTAAGGGTCTCTGGCCCTCAATTCATCCCATCCGCCGCCCCACAAGCCAAGACCCGTTTAAGCCACGTGGCACACCTCACGCTACATTTGTGATGGTTTTTTTTTAAGTTTTGGTGATGGGGTCCAAGACTTGCCATTTGTTGAAAGGTCATCTGTTGGGCCTCGCTACTGTAGGGCTTACGTACAGATGAAACCTTGAAAAACAAGTTGCAACACGGGGTTGGATTTGAAGAGGGTTTGTGTGGCAAACCTATGAGTTTTCATTATTGAAGAATGAGCATGTGAAATGCCCCTTTTTGTTGGATCGTGATCGAGTAATGAATTATTTTCTTTCTTTTTCTGAAACACAAACCCTGTATTTGACATGAATATCATTAGTGATGGTAGGACGTTTACATGTTGGAAAAAGGTAATAAACTTCATCTCTCTCGCGACTCACTAGAGCGAGGGGTGGCGGCACCTCCCCCCCCCCCCCCCCCCCCCCCCGATCCCCACAACCCCTTCACCCTTGTGTCGATTATTTCTTGATTGATGGACGGCATCACATCAACGCCTAAAAAGGGTACTGAATTTTCATATTTTGTACGAAGGGGGCATAAGAAAGAGGGGTTTGCATTGAGATTTTGGAACTCCCTATGTGTTGATAGGGAACCTGCCCGGCCTTTATGCTCTTGGGTCCCAAAAGGACATAGAAAATCACATATTTATTAAATTTTGTTGCTAAAAGACTTGAATGTTGTTTGTGGTTAGGTTGGATTGAGGTTTTTATGCAAAAGATTGAGTTTGCTTGTACCAAAAATAGACGAAGAAAAATGAGTGCTTTGCTAAATTTTGAGAAAGGGGAGAACCTTGGATTCTTAAGATCTTAACACATGAAATTCGTTGTCTGCCAGCAAATGATGCTCAAATCTTGGTATGGTTAGGATCCACGGGCCTGTCAAGTACCAGGAACACCAAAAAATTGCCGTGGGCGGTACGGTACATACCGTCTTGTCGTCGCCAACGACATGCGACTGATAAAGCCGACACGAGAAAACGACACTCGAACTCCGACTCACTTTCTGTCCCGGTTCAACCTGTGCAAATTCGTACATGTGCGTGCATGCCGTGATTCCCCCTGCTTTTCACCTCATCTTCAAATTATCAGTAGCGAATGTACGGTTTTTTGCCTCCAAGACGACGGGTGTGTTTGGCGCGGCACGATTTACAAAGCTGTCCTCTAACCTACTCGATCTCGACATCGGTCGCGTGTCTGGCAATCTGCACGACTTCGGTCGATCGTCCGAACGGTGTCCAGCGGATGATAGGCCGAGGTCGAGTTGTTTGCGAGATACGCCGACGAAGTCGAGGTCGTGTAGCTTGGAGGACAGGGCCCGTAAATCGTGCCACGCCAAGCATGCCCGACATTGTGAGGTTGAAAACTCCACATGTGTTTTCAATATGTTTTTGCATTTCGTCGATTACCGTCGATGTTATGTTCATTCCGGTCTGACTATGCATCTGTCCGCTAGCAAGGCCAGCCAACTATGTAGCCACTGAGCTAACCAAATGTACTGACCACGTCAGCTGAGTGGCTGCACAGCCATGAGGTACCATCCGTGCGGAGACATCAAATGAGTCCTCGATGTGATCTCCTTGAAAGCTGAAAATCACCATGTAGATTCCGTGCATCACTTTTCGCCCCTTACGAAGCGGTTTGAACCGGCGAGATCGGTGATTACCATCGACTGCTAACGACCGGATGACAGCTATGTAAGTGAATCGTAGCCATGTCTCGTCCTCTTTCCCCTGGCCTTGTTTCTTGGACGGGACTCCACGATCGCGGCGAACTACTGGTCTTCAGAGAATAACGTCATACTCGGCAAAGAATGGTGCATGGGGTGCTATGCTTCTCATCCCTTCCCCTGCTGCTACCCGTGACCTTGCATCACAAACGCACGCAGATAAGAGAAAAAGAGAGGAAGTGATCTGGTGGTGGAAAGAAGCCGTCTGGCGACCAATGCTGGAGGGACGGAGGGCAAAAGGGAACGATCGATCGGAGAGAAATGGGAAGACGAGAGGGAATGATATATGGCTGCTCTTTGACGCGACTCGCAGATCATCTCGCGCCGCGGCTGAGTTTGGGCGCGACTTCCTTTTGTCGGCTTTTCGCTTCGCGACTCAAGCCAACCGCCCACGAGCGCACCAACCAACCGACGGCAGCAGCGCACGATAGCCCGATAACGGGGCTGCCCTTTCAGCCGTTACGCCGACAGCGTGTGTTTGCACGTCAACTGCCGAGCCGCCAAAGTCCTCACTTGCACGAGTGTTGTACACCCTCCCAGCGGTGGATCGACGTCCTCTTGATAGGATGTCGTGATGTCCCCACAAGAACACATCAATGCACGCATGCACACATGCGTCGGTTGAGTCTGGGATCACCGCGCAGTGCGCCGTTTCACCGCGTGACGCGCCACAAGGCCAGCACGCCTTCTAGGAAGGCGTACTTCCGATCCACCACCCTTCAGATTCGCCACGCTGTGGTCGACCGTGGCAGGGGCACCAGTGATCGCCCTGCAGGCAGCAACAGCCTTGTGCCCCAGCAGACGTGAAGTTCACATCAAGCGACCTCTTCGACCATCGTCAGCGACCCGCGTCAGCAATGGCTCAGCGGGATGCAGCGACGAGAAGCGTCGCAAGTGCGGCATCTCCTGCGGCGCTGGCAAAGGCAGTGGCAGCAGAAGGAACGGCGGCGGAAGCAGCAAGCTCGCCATCGCCGTCGTCTGCAGCGTCGACACGGGCAGCACGAAATGCAGCACACGTCGCTCTAGGTGCGGAATGAGGCCCACCCCGGTGCAAAGCGGCAGTGCCGCTGCGGCAGGAGGGGCGACGCTGGCTGTGTGAGCCTCACACAGCCAGCTTCGCCCCTCCTAACGCTGCGGTAGGATGGGCGCGGGTGGGGGGGGAGGAGGGGAAGGAGGAACCACCACTAAGTTGTGGGGATTTTCCGTGGAATGTGGAGCGTGGGAGAAGATGGACTGCGGAGCAAGATTCGGAATAGGAGAGCACAAGCGGACAAAGCAGCAGCAGCAGCAACAGCAGCAGCAGCAGCTGAAGCGGCGGCGGCAGCAGCAGCAGCAGCAGACGGCAGTAGCACAAGTGACACACCACAAACAGCAGAAGCAGTAGAAGCAGCAGCAGCAGCAGTAGCAGCAGCAGCAGCAGCAGCAGCAGCAGCAGCAGCAGCAGCAGCAGCAGCAGTAGCAGGAGCAGCAGCAGCAGCAGGAGCAGCAGCAGCAACAGTTGTAGCAGCAGCAGCATGGGTAGATCCAGCAGTTTCAGCTGCAGCAGCAACAATAGCGGATACAGCAGCAGCAGCAGCAGTAGCAGCAGCAGCAGCAGCAGCAGCAGCAGCAGCAGCAGCAGCAGCAGCAGAAGCTTCAGCAGCAGCAGTTGCTGCTGCAACTGCTTCATGAAGGAGTAGGAGCTGGCTGCTCCTCTGCATCTGGCTGCTCCGAGCAGCCAGATGCAGATGCCAGATGCAGCAGGCTGCATCTGGCACACATTGGAAAATTGATCACCTGCGGCTGCCGCTGCTGCTGCATCTGTAGCAGGCTGCTGCTGCTGCTGCCACATCCTGAATCAGCGAAGAGGGTGTGGCAGCACGAGGGAGGCAAGGCCACAGCTCGGATAGTGGAGGGACGGCCCACTGACAGAAGGCTGTTGGGCCACTGCCCCGGTCTGGTTACCTGGTGGCCCGCATCCGCTGAGGAAGGTTGGGGTAGGGTTTTTGGGAGTGGGTGGGGGGAAGGGATGGGGTGTTCTGGCTTCATCGGCTGTATTACGCTGTGCTCTTCTGTGCTGCATAGTGTTTTGCTGTGGCAAGCTGTCCCGTTCCGTTCTGTGGCATGCAGGCGCCCTTCTCATGACCACTTTCGTGGCGTTGGCCTCCCTTGCGTGTCCAGCGTGCGCGGTACCCCTCACGCACCGCCACCGCCACTACACGAGCAGCAGGGCCTTGCCTGATGACCGAAGCCAGCAAGTGCGGCCGAGGAGACTCCGTCTCCGCCTGCACCAGCGGCTTCTCAAAACAGCCTCTAAGGCGAAAGGCCGGTCGCCTCTGCCAAAAGGACCTGCCGTGTCGCAAGGCCGGCCCAGCCCACCGCCCTCCCGCCCCCCACCACCTCCCAAGTCGTCCCCAGCTTCTCCGTAGAAGTCTCCTCCGCCACCTCCTCCGCAGCGGCAGCCCCCCCCACCGCCCACTCAGCCTCCACCACCCAAACCTGGCCCTTCTCGCAGTCCACCTCCAGCTCCTGTGCCCTCGCCGCCTCCTCCTCCCCCTTCGCCTGTTGCACCACAACCCCCAACCTCGCAGAGGTCGCCCTCTTCGCGCACTCCATTGGCCTCGCCTCCACTCTCCCCTCCAACGTCCCCTCCGAGCCGTCCTCCTCTTGTACCCAACCCTGCTCCAATCAAAACCCCTCCACCCAACCCCCCTCCACCCAACCCCTCTCCACCCACCCCTCCATTAGCAGCCTTCCCTCCGCGCCATCCCCCCCCACTCAAAACCCCACCACCCAACTCCCCACCTCCTCGATCACCGCCACCACCAAGGCCTCCCCCACCGACACGTTCTCCTCCGCCATCCCCTCCCCTGCCGTCCCCTTCCCCACCTTCCCCACCTTCCCCTTCTTCCTCTCCCCTCCCTGGCCCCCCTCTCACTGTCCCCTCTCCTCCACCTCCCTCCCTACCAAGTTCTGACTCTGCTGTGGGTGAAGAAACCATGGCCCCTGAGCACCATAGGAATGCTGCTACCCTCCATCCCCACAGGCCTCCTGAAGGAATAGCTCTGGCACCTTCCCCCTCAAGCACCCCCATTTCTTTGGCCCCTGTTCCCTCAACCCCAACTCCATCACCCCCCCTTCTCTCACCCCCTGCTTCCCCACCTCCCAGCCCCCCGATTCTACTTCCCTCTCCATCACCCCCTCCCTTGTCCCCATCTCCACCCCCTCCTCGGCCTCCCCCCCCACCACCCAGCCCCAGCCCTCCCCCTAGGCCCCCCCTACCCCCACCTGCACCACCTCCACCTCCTCGTGTCCCGTGGCTGTTTGACGTCCTTTATTTTGGCGCCTATGGGGATGGTGTGAGGGACGACACCGTTGCAATCATGACCGCCTTCCGTGAGGCCTGCAACTATGTACCCCCGGCTGATCCCGCCGACCCTCCTCCTACGCTCTACTTCCCTCAAGGCTTCACCTTCTACGTGTTCCCCATGCGCCTCCTCGGCCCATGCAAGAGCACCAAAGGAGTCACATTTCAGGTGAGGACATGGATAATGGATGCAGTAGAATTGATTCATCTTGGTGCCTGAAATTGTTGAGTCCTTGCTTTGTAAGAACCATACTGCTTCACTCCCTCATCTCCATGTTCACCCCCCCCCCCCCCCCCCCCCCCCCCACAACCCATTCCATCTCCCCAGGCCTCGATTTTTCCCCATCACTCTCTCTTCCGTCTCTCTCCCCTTTCTGCCATCTGTGCATGTGTGGCACACAAAGCGCCTCATGCCACATGTCACCCCTTCCTTGGTGGACGCAGATCGACGGCACAATCCTTGCAGAGCTGGACATGCAGAACTACCCTCCGACCACCAGCAGCTCCTACGCCCTCCTCTTTGTCCAGCGAGTGGCGCGCCTCAAAGTGCGCGGCAATGGCGTGATTGACGGCCAGGGAATGGAGTGGTGGTTTGAGGCGCGCAACAAAAGCGCTCGCTCAGCTCTGCCACGCCGCCCCGACGGGCTGTACATCACCAAGTGCGATGATTTCCTCGTGGAGGGCATCACCATCAGGTGCGAGATGCTCCGAGCTGAGTGCAAAGGGTTCGGTGGTTAGCGTGAAGAGGGAGTAGGGTTAGCTGGGGTGATTGTTTGCATTCTGATGCCCTCATGCGCATTATAATTTTAGCAAGGATTTTCACGGGGAGGAAGTTACTGCAAATTCGGTATTAAAGCACTTCCTCCTACCACTTGTCTTCCATCTGTCATGACAGGAACCCAGCAAAGACTCATCTCAACATCTTCGACTGCGTGCGCGGGCTGGTTCAGTGGGTTACAACGGACACCCCATACAATGCACCCAACACCGACTCTATCCACCTCTCTGAGTCTGACGACATCACCGTGCAACACGTCTACCTCTCTGGAGGTGTGTGTATGGATGCACACGTGCGCGCACGTGCGTGCGTGTGAATGTGTGTGTGTGTGTGTGTGTGTGTGTGTGTGAGAGAGAGAGAGAGAGAGAGAGAGAGAGAGAGATAGA
>SZWC01002006.1:0-14352 GCA_023375785.1 Penium margaritaceum | reverse complement strand
ATGCCCCCCCCCCCCCTCCTCAGAGTGTATGAGGCAAGTGTATGAGGGGGTGTATGTGGCGGAAGTTGTGAAATGTACAAAAGTGTACATCTCGTGAATTCCTGGAAATTCTCTCACAATATTACAGTGGTGTCTTTTTAAATAATTCTCCCACATACACCATCTCATACACTCACCTCATACACTTTTTCGTTTCTTTGAGGGGGTGGAGAGACGGGTCCCTTGACTTCGATCAGTCCCCCCCCTCCTCCCAAGTGTACAAGGCAAGCCTAAGAGAGGGTGTATGTGGTGGAAGTCGCAAAACATACATTGGTGTATATTTCACGACTTCCCGGGGTTTCACAAATATGGATTTCAAAAAGGGTTTATAACTGTTTGAGTACGTGGTTTGCGAGTGGTTTGAACGGGGGGATCTGAGAATCCCCCATACAATAAAAAGGAGCCTGCTGGTCCCCGCTACCACGACACTCAGCATCAGCCTGTGTAAGTAAATAAATCAACGCCACAATCCCTGGTGTAATAAGGGGATGGGTTTGTTTGATATTTGACTATTCAAATACCTGGTTTACGAGTGGTTTGAGTGGTGGTTCCGATAAGCCCCCATACAATAGAAAGCAACCTGCTGGGCCCTATAGTATTGGGGCCCAGCAAGAGTCAAGACAAGCAAACAAAATAGCCCACAACCCTGTCATGCCGAATGGAGCGTAGATGGTGAACTAGTAGACGTTGTGAGGGAGAACACGTTTCAGAATTTGGGACACTTGAGCAATTTATAATTAGCGGTAAGTGTACTTCAATGACAAGTGTCAAAATGATCGAATACATATGTACAAGTATCGAGTTACAAAGGAGACATAGTCGGGGTCCTTGGGTCGATTGTCGAGCGGCACGTGTGGAGTTGCCTCGTGAGTGGTTGGATCGAGAGGCTCTGCCAAGGAATTGGAGGGCTTTGAAGATAAACAACGAAGATGCGAGATGCATCTTTATAAATCTTGATACTTCTCGATGCGTCCAGAAGTCGACCAAAAGGTCGTGACACTTCTGTCGTCGATTATTGAAAGTGGTCGAAGTGCGAGAAGGCTCGCCGGAGGGCGAGGGCAGTTGGCCAAATTGTCCTCGACCGTCGGGGTGAAAATTTGAGGTCTCGTCACAGGTGGGCTGTTTGTGTAATGACAGAAATGTCCACTCAAAAAGATAAGGGACTCCTGTACTTCTGGTACGTAACATCCCCCCCGCTTTAGCCGCGACGTCCCGGCGCACGTACATATGTGGCCCGGTGATAGCAGTAGTATCCGTCGATCCGATGATTGACGTTGCGGACGTTGTCATAGGATCCCCATCTGTTATGAGCGGCGTCATAGCCGTGCCACTTGAAAAGATATTCTGTTATTTTTCCACATCTTCGATGGCCAAGGATGTCCTCAATAATGTACTCTGTGTTCTCGTCTACTTGTACAAGTGGAGGTGAGGCACATCCCTGCTGGAAAGTTCTCTCCAGGGTCACGGTATTGCTTGAGTCTGCTGATATGGAACACTGGGTGAACTTGCATAGTGTTGTGGAGTTTGATTTGCACAACCACACTGGTTGCATGCGCTCCATCTCAAACAGGCCCAACCGTTAGGGTTTGAGCTTCGAAAAGTCGGCCCCGTGAAGTTTGATGTTCGTCGAACTGAGGAAAACTTTGTCGCCTCCGGCGAACACATTGTGGCTACGATGTCAGTCAGCTACTCGTTTCATCACCGCTTATGTCTTCACAAGTGTTTGCCTTGTTCATTCCAAAATGGTGGAGAAATTGCAACGTTGAACATCAACGACGGGAATGTTACTTTGGCTGTGTAGTCCGGCTAGTATGGGGAGAAGCTTGCCATATACCACTTCAAACGGACTTTTGCCCGTTGCGGTGGAGATCACCGAGTTCTATGCAATTTCTGTGGTTGGGAGTTCTTGTGTGTAATCCGTCCCGTGAGGTTTGCATGGTGTTTGGAGAATTTGTTCAAGCATCTGATTGATCTGCTCGGTTTGACCGTCAGTTTGAGGGTCGAACCCCGTTGAAAGCTAGATCCGAATGTTGTGGCAAGTCATCAGTTCGCGCCGGAAAGGGCTGATGAATCGACCGATCCTGTCGCTCGTGATGGTTCTTGGTACACGGTATAGCCATACGATGTTGTTTAGAGACAGCCGTGCTGTTCCTTCGGTGGTGACGGTGGTCATCGTCAGAATAAAGTGCGACATTTTGGAAAACCTGTCGACAACCATGAGGATTGCGTCATATCCCTCGGGTGTGACTGGTCATCCAGTGACAAAGTCCATGGAGATGTCGGTCCGCGGTTTTGTCAAGATGGGGAGCAGCTGCAAAAGTCCGGGTGGCCTCGTTCGAAGGGATTTTTGTCGTTTACACGTGTCATAAGACTTGCAGAAGTTGGCCAAGTTGGCTTGTGTTTTGTCCCACCAGTAGTGCTTTGCCACATTTTTCGGCATCTTGTCTTCTCCGAAATGTCCACTGGACCGGTGTCGTGGCATTCCTTGAGCAACATCCGGTGAACTTCATCGTTAAGGGGAACGACCACCTGGCAAGTGAATCTTTGTCGCCAATAGGGTGCATCATACCAGAACTTTGCCTTCTCATATTCGCCATGCTGGTTTCAGCCTCATGTGAAAATTTGCTCGAGATGCGGATCTCGCTGCAGCTGTAGCGTTGCTGCCTTAGACATCAAATCTGGTCGACGGCTGAGCACATTTGCTGGGTTGATTTTTCCCGGCCGGTACTCAATACCGTAGTCGAACCCTGATTTGAGGAACTCCATCCATCGGGTTTGACGTCGCCTGAGGTTTGGCTGCATGTTCAAATATTTCAACGCATGATGGTTGGTACGTACGACGCATCAGAGGCATTCAATATGGCACCACCACGTCTTAAATACGTGTACGATTGATAGCATCTCCTTCTCGTGTACGGCATATTTGAGTTCCGGTCCTTGCATTTTTTGCGACATGTATATGACCGGTTGTTCTCCGCTACCTTGATCTTGTGGGAGGACCGTGCCAATGGCTTGATTGGAGGCATCCGTAGCCATGATAAAGTCGGCCGTTAGATCGGCTCATCATAGAGTTGGTGCTGGGATCACAGCGTTTCGCAAGGCTTTGAATGCTTCTTGTTCTTTGTATCCTTACCTCCACTCATTTTCGTTATGAGTAAGATCGTAGAGAGGCACTGACACTCGGGCGTAATCCCGTACCAAGCGCCGGTAGTGATTGCGAGAAAAAACTTCTCAGACGCTGGTCGGTGTCGGTCAATCAGCAACTGCTGCCACTTTTTTTGGATCCATGGTAATCCGTCTGCCATTGATGACATGACCCAAAAACTCGATCAAATGGCAACCAAAGTGGCACTTTGAAAGTATTCCAAAAAAAAATCTCCTTTTCTACAACTTAAAGAACGTTTCAGAGACGTCCATCGTGCTCCTCCGGGGTGTGGCTGTACACCAAGATGTCATCGAGGTACACCACGACAAAATCATCGAGGTATGGGCAAAAAATATTGTTCATTGCCGCCATGAATGTCGCCGAGACATTCGTAAGTCCAAACGGCATGATCGTAACTCGAAATGCCCGAAGTGTGTTTGGAACACCGTCTTCTCAATGTCAATGTCTGCCATGCGGATCTGGTGATAACCGCTGCGTAGATTGACTTTGGTTATAATTCAAGACCCTCAGAGCTGGTTGAAAAGTTTGTCGGCTTGGAGAAGAGGGTAGCGGTTCTTGATGGTAGCATTTTTCAACGCCCGCTAGTCTACGCACATCCGCATTCCGCCAGTTTTATTTTTCATGAACAGTACTAGTGGGACGTATGGTGACGTAGATGGGTGGATGAATGCTTGACCGAGCATCTCGACACGTGTTTTTTTAGCTCGGTCAGCTCATGATCGCTCATCCGATAGGCTCCTTGAACTGTGGATCGGCTATCTGGTTTCAGTTCCATGCGGTGGTCGGTGTCGCGTTGAGGTGGTAGGGTTTTTGGGATTTCATCGGGGAAGACGTCCGTAAACTCTTGGATGAGAGGTACGAACTCGGGAACCATCACGAACTTTGTTGATGCCGATGAGGTCCATGAGGCTGGTTAGTCAGTTGCTACCACTTCTGCTTCCTCCATTGGCTCGAGATATACGAGCCACGCGCGAGCTCCTCGTCGGATGTGATGCTTGGCCACGTTGACCACTATCGGCTACACAGGTTGTCACTTCTTGGTTGCTGCAGCTTCCTCTGTTTCTTCCATCTCTGATGCTTCCTAGGCGTCTTCCGCCCCACACCCGGAAGTTGTTGCTTGGCGCCGTCGATTTCCACGTAAATGTCACAACTGTTGCAGTCAACCTGCGGATTGTGCTGGTAGAGGAAATCTCATCCGAGAATGATTTTGTGGTCACTCAGTGGACATGACCTCCACACCATTACATCCCACAGATCCCCCACTTGTAGTTGTACTGGTTCTCGGAGTCGCCGTATTTGCAATCTTCCATCGACGGTTTTTCCTTCAAACACCACTGGTTTGGTCTGTAAACCCCGTTTGCGAATCATGTGGTTGCTTACAAAACTGTGAGAAGCTCCTCCATCCAATGGTGCTGGTACCGTTCTGTGACTCTTGCAACCTCGGGTTTGCACTTTTAGTTGTATCGCCGGTTGGTTGTCCTTATACCCCTCGTCAAACTTTGCGATCTCAGGAACCCTTTGCAGCATCATATTATGTAAATATGGTCGATCGTTTGGTGTAGATCGCTCCTCACAGACAAGAGTCGTACCTTTTGCTCATCCCCTCTGCCGTTTTCCAAAATATTTGTCTGCCACTCCCCCCCCCCCCCCCCCCCCCCCCCGCCCCTTTTGGTCTGCTGCTTGGTTCAGTAGTTCCGAGCGATATGTCCGAATTTTTTGCAGTTGTAGCAGGTGCGCATTTCTCTCTGGTCGATGGCGTCCACTTCTATTGTGTCGAGGAGTCCCCTGACTGACTTCTCTCATTCTCACAATAATTGTAGTTGGGAGGTCGCCAGCTGTAGGATTCCTGGATCTAAGCGTTGTAGTCAGCGTTGTCAATCCTTGTTGTTGCTGCGATCATCCGTTGTAAGTCGTTTTGGATGCCGAAGATGGCGATCGCTCGCCGGATGTCACGTTTCAGGCCGATGTTGTAGTGAAAACAGAGCTCATCGGGGGTGCTTTCTGCACCAGTGATGATCATACGGAATCTCCACCTGCACTCTTCCACGCTTGACTGCTGACGGAGATGCTGGAGACTGAGCGTCGGATTTCTTGTTCAGTCATCCAAATTGTATGATTATTGTCAGAAACTGTGTGGTGGAAGTTCCAACATTGCCTCACTGGTCTTTTGTGTTCACGGCTTCTTTTGTCCAAGGAATCTCTGGATTTCAGTAATCAGAATTCCAAGAAAACTGTGAGGACCGCCAAGTTGCTCCGGTAAATGATTCTCCGGATATCAGTAATCGGAATTCTAAGGCCCCGCCGGTCTCTTGCTGCCGTTGGATGGCCTTCAATTTTAGACCACCAACTTAGTGTCGTGCCAGGCAAAAGCACGGCCAATCTTCTTTTCATAGTCATTGACCCCAGCAGCGGTGAAGTACACCTCCAAAGTCATCACGTGTATCCGAACCGTCGATCCCTTGGAGTTTGCACGATCAAACAGTTCTGGTGGGGCCGGACGAATTTTGGATTTTCTAGAGACTTGGGTGTTTCTCTGGTGCACTTGTGCTGCAAAGAGCCTCAATCACGACGTTGAGTTGTTGGAGCAGGTGGCTGTTCATCCCCTCGAACGCGGAGATACAATTCGCCAGTTCCTCGTTGATCCGTACCTGTTATCCAGGGCCACCTGTCGTTTGTGCTGTAGACGTCGAGGCTGTCGGTAGGAACAGCTGGTTTACCGCGATTGGGTCCGTGACCGGGTTGGTCGTTGGAACCCTAGTGGTTGATCCGACTGCCACATAGCCTATCACGCCAGCGTTCGTTGCCACTTCAGGTTTCGCATGCATAGGCACGCTATGCTCCTCCATCGCCGAAGTTGTCGTCGAAGACCTGCTGCTGGTTGTCGGGTGTGCTTGCTTGCTTCACGTCAATTTGAGAAGTCAAACAAAAGTTTGTATCACTTCTACCGTCGATTCTTGAAAGTGGTCGAAGTTGTCAGAAAGTACGAGAAGGTTTGCTGGAGGGCGATGGAAGTTGGCCAAATTGCCCTCGACCATCGGAGTCAAAATTTGAGGTATCGTCGCACGGTGGGATACTTGTGTAACGACATAAATGCCCACTCGGAAAGATTAGGAACTCGTGTACATCTGGTACGTAACAAACCCCAGGTGCCATTAGGGTATGGATTCATGGTTAGTCAATACTCTCATGGTCCAGAGAATCTGACTCATGAGAGACTAAGACAACAAGACAGCAATAGGTAAGTTATATTATTGCAGATATAAATAGGCATCCAGTTAAGGAAAAAAAATAGGTCACCTTTTACTTCACCATGTGTTGCAATCATATTTGACAAAATATGCAAACATTGTTGATGCCAGGAAATGAACAAGTGTCAATCATGAAGCTTCTATGAATATTCCTACGATGTCAACCTAGCATGTACACTGGAACATGAGTGTTCATAAATGACTTTACTGACATTAAGCCCTAGCCCCTCTCTCCTCTCGTCTCATTTCTCTGTCTCTTCCACCAGCCTCTCTCTCTCTCTCTCTCTCTCTCTCTCTCTCTCTCTCTCTCTCTGTGTGTGTGTGTGTGTGTGTGTGTGTGTGTGTATGTGTGTATGTGTGTGTGTGTGTGTGTGTGTGTATGTGTGTATGTGTGTGTGTGTGTGTGTGTGTGTATGTGTGTATGTGTGTGTGTGTGTGTGTGTGTGTATGTGTGTATGTGTGTGTGTGTGTGTGTGTGTGTATGTGTGTATGTGTGTGTGTGTGTGTGTGTGTGTATGTGTGTATGTGTGTGTGTGTGTGTGTGTGTGTATGTGTGTATGTGTGTGTGTGTGTGTGTGTGTGTATGTGTGTATGTGTGTGTGTGTGTGTGTGTGTGTATGTGTGTATGTGTGTGTGTGTGTGTGTGTGTGTATGTGTGTATGTGTGTGTGTGTGTGTGTGTGTGTATGTGTGTATGTGTGTGTGTGTGTGTGTGTGTGTATGTGTGTATGTGTGTGTGTGTGTGTGTGTGTGTATGTGTGTATGTGTGTGTGTGTGTGTGTGTGTGTATGTGTGTATGTGTGTGTGTGTGTGTGTGTGTGTATGTGTGTATGTGTGTGTGTGTGTGTGTGTGTGTATGTGTGTATGTGTGTGTGTGTGTGTGTGTGTGTGCGTGTGTGTGTGTGTGTGTGTGTGTGTGTGTGTGTGTGTGTGTGTGTGTGTGTGTGTGTGTGTGTGTGTGTGTGTGTGTGTGTGTGTGTGTGTGTGTGTGTGTGTGTGTGTGTGTGTGTGTGTGCTGTATTTTTGCCCCTTAAAATGCCTGGGTGCGGCACTGGGAGGCATCGACAAGGTGTTGGAGGGGAATATCATTGCATTTTACTCTAGTTGCTTGAAAAGTGCTCCATTTAGTTTCTGAATCTCGTGGAAGTTGAATCACTAGAATCGGACAAGTAACGTAGGAGATATGGGTTTTCAAAGTTGGAGTGTATGTGGTGGCTTGGGGAGTTGGCTGCGATTCGACTGCCGGTAGAAAATCTGCCGGATTGAGTAACAAAAGTACATCTGGTGAATTATCCCAGGAGGACTCGGGAGTTATTCCCATAGATTATCCACCAGAATTCAGTTGTACAGGTTGTTAGTGGGGGACTTAGCCGAAATCTTGGCTCGGAGTCTGAAACTCTGTAGTGCAGGTTGTTACTTAGGAACAGTCAGAATTCCAACTACAATTGAGCGGACAGGTTTTGGACCATGTCAATCCCCATCACCAATCTCGATGTTTAACTCATCCCAAAAGCACGGGGGGCACTGCCACTACATGTTGGGACATGTATGCCTCCGGAAAGGCATATTGATGGATCTTTGATGTGCAATGGCGCTTCGGTGGGGTGGCACCACGCATGCCGCTAACTGTGCAGCTGGATTTGTGTGCCGCGCTTTGGCTGACATAGCGGGAGCTGCGGTCAACTGAATTGCACGCAGTTTGATGCATTCAGAAGCTTGAGACTAGCCCTACAATTCATTAGTTCATGTCCATGTAAAAAAACTAATGCAAAATCCTGTTATTTGCTTTGTAAAAGTGATTGTCTTGCAACTCTTTCCAACTCCCACAAACATAGCGTGAGGTGACCAGAAACCTCATGCTTAGACTCAGAACTCATACAGAATAAGTTCGTGAGCGCAGTGAAGACCTGTCAGGGCACGTCAGAACTGCCACCACACAACGGTGGTTTTCTTACAAAGGGTTGTGGGCCCATAGCTCTGACTTGTCTTCACATCAGACAGCGGACGGGATCGTTGTCATGGACGACGTCCCTGTCAAACTCTGAGGACCCGGAGTGGAAGACTGTGCAAATGGTGTAGAAGGAGACGCAACCCATCCAGAAGCAGGTGGCCAAGGCTTTGTGTTATGGAGGTGGTACTTCGAGCTCCACCTTGTGCATAAGGGGCTGTTGCAGGTCATGTAGGGAACGAAAGTGCTCGTCGAGACGACAGCTACGGACGCAGAGAAACAGGCCTTTGCAAAGAAGAACATGGAGGCACTCATGCTCCTGGTGTCCGGGACAGCCAAGTCATAGTGGGTCTACTTCCAGGGCTGCATGTTGGGTGCCAAAGCTTGGCAAAAACTCTGCAGCATCCATCAATCCAAGTCACTGGCAAAATAAATCTTCGTAATAAAGTGACTCCTCATGGTGAGAATCGAAGAGCAAGATGATGTCATCTCCGTCATGCAACAGATCAAGTCTCTTATTTCATAGTAAATGACATGGGATGGAAGATCGACATGTAGCTCTAGGTGATGGCCCTCCTAATGGCCATTCATCACAGTTGGAGCCCTCTCATCACTGTCTTGGGAGGATAGACAGAGGAAAAGCTCACCTATGGCGTGGTTGTATAGTACATCCATAATGAGGCACAGTGACAGAGCTGGAAGGAGTCCTCATCTTCCTCATTGGCCCTCGTCACAAAAACATGTGGTGGTGGAAGTGGGGACAAAGGAAGTGGCAGACATAGCGATGGCAAGAAGGGTGCCAAGATAGGTACATACCATAACTGTAGCAAGGAGGGCCACAAGGCCCGTGAGTGCACTAAGGAGGAAAAGACCAGTGGCAAGGATGCCAAAGGCAAGAAGGTACTTCTCAATGGCACTCAGAACCACTACCTCAAGAAGACCAATCGACGATGCCTTGACTCGGGAGTGGAGGAGCACACCCAGGTTTGGAAGGTCGGGTTCATCAACTATACCAAGTCCAGCAAGTCCATGGTGGTTGCATACAACAAGGTCAGACCAGTGGCAGGCCAAGGAGACATGTTCGTAGAGGTGGCGGTTGGTGGGAAACGGGTGTAGCGTGTCATCAATGACGTACAGTATGTACCTGGCTTGGCTGATATTCTAAATGTTAGCCGCTGGACTGACAAGGCGTACGAGGTGCTCTTTAGTAGAAAGGGGGCAGTCGTGAGGAAGGACGATGGCGATGACACCGTACTGGAGGCTAAGCGCAAGGGAGGCCTCTACATCGCGGAGACTAAGGTGATCCCAACGGTGATAGACTCAAAACTTGCAGGAACACGTCAACCTTGCCAAAGGAGGGGGGGCTCATCTGGAGCTCTAACACCGACGACTGGGGCATTCCTCACCCATAGTCATGAAGGAGATGGCAAAGCACCAGTTGGTATGCAACCTCGTCATCAATGGTGCAAAAGGGGCGACAGATGCAGTAACACACACAAAGTGTGAGCCTTGTATTTTGGGCAAGGCGCGACGCAAACCGTTCCATGAGAATGAGCATGGCATCTCGGACCTGCTGGAGGTCATGCGCAATGACATGTGCGGACCATTCAAGATGGCGTCAAAGAGTGGCGTGCATTACTTTGTCACCTTCATAGATGACTACAGCAGAAAAATCCATGTGTACTTCATGAAGTGAAAATGCAAGCATCTGGACCGGCTGAAGGATTACGTTACCGCGGTGGAGAGGCAGGATGGCCGGAAGGTCAGATTGTTACGCATCGACAACGGTAGAGAGTACGCGGATTGTAGCGGGTGGACGAAGTAGTATAGCATAAAAATAGGAACAAACTATGTCACAGTTGCCTCAGTCTAATGGTGTGGCAGAGCGGGCGAAGTAGATGCTACTGAACTTGGTACGGGCCATGTTGGTAGATGCAGAACTGCCGTGAAGCTTCTGGACGGAATCTATGTGTACCGCGAGGTACACCATCAACATCACCCCTATAATGGTACTGAAGGGGAAGAGTGGCTGAAAGACGTCACAGAAGTTTTGGATCGGGTGCAAGCCAACTGTGGTACACCTGAAAGTGTTGAGGTGTAAGGCGCATGCGATGGTACAGGCTGCGTAGCGGCGCGACAGCAAGCTGGAGCCGCGGGCAAAGTCGTATATCTTCTTTGGCTATAAGAGCACACATAAGATGTACCGACTCTATGACATGCACAAGGAGGAGGTTATCCGCAGCCGAGATGTCAAGTTTGATGAGAAGTAAAACTATAGTAGAAGCAAGGACGTGGGCGTGATGGACTCTCCAAGGACTAGGAATTGGTTCTAGCTCCTTGACTATGAGAAGGAGCCGAAGGACGCCGAAGTTGAGGATGCGACATCGGAGCTTGGTGGTGCACGAACGGTGGCAGCGGATGCAGAGGACTGCAAAGAGGATCAAGCTTATGAGGAGATCCAGTGGAAGGATCCATCGGATGCGGCACACAGGGTTCCAAGGCACACACTCTTGGTGGAGTACGCATCGGACTTCGGTGGAAAAGCCACCGGATGCGCCCCCGTCCGGGTGATGCTTTTCTGGAGAGGAATAGATCGTAGAGAAGCCATCCGGTCAATGATTCACTGGAGTGTGTGGAGTTAGAGGGATGCGAGCTGTGAGGCAATGCGCCACCAAAACTGCCACGCCATAGTGGGATGCAGCGGAAAGCGGAGAAGCGCTTTGACACAAGCACCGGTCAATGTATCAGCACTACGAGGTGCATGCTGGCTACATCAATGGAGCCAACAACTGTGCAAGAGGTGCTTGCATGGCACAAAGGGGATAAATGGGATGCAACCATCAAATCGGAGCTGGCGTCCATCACAGAAAAAAACACTTGGAAGCTAGTTGACAGGCCAAAGGATGCCAAGGTCATACGCTCAAAGTGATTCTTCAGAACCAAGTTCACACAGGAAGGCGTGGTTGACAAATGCAAGGCGCGATGAGTGGCAAAGGGATACACACGGTGTAAAGGCATGTACTACGATGAGACGTTTGCTCCTATCGCCAAGTTCACAAGCATCCAGGCAATTCTTGCGATGGCGGTCACAAAGGACATGGAGCTTCACTAAATGGTCGTAAAGACGACCTCCCTTAATAGAATCATAGACAAAGAGATCTACATGGAGGTGCCGGAGGGGGTGGAGGTGTAGGAGGACAAGGTGTGCAAGCTGTGGAAGTCCTTGTACGGGCTGAAAAAATCAGCCAGATGCTCGTACAAATAGATTGACAGCTTCATAGAAAAACTTGGCTTCAAGCGCTGTGAGTCGGATCACAGCGTGTACGTGCGACGTGACAAGGAGCTACATAAAGTTGTCACACTCTACGTGGATGACCTGATTTTGTGCTCGACGGACCTGCGGAGCCTCTAGCAGCTCAAAGAGTAGCTGAGCAGCATATTCCAGATGTTGGACGTGGAGCAGCTAGAGTAGTACCTTGAGGTGAGCATCGCACAGCACCAGAAGGCATGTACGCTTGAGCTGGGACAGGCTAAATACATGGCCGAGGTACTGAAGCGGTACACCATGGAGGACTGTAAACCAGTTGGAAATCGGGTCTCCACTACCTATGAACTGAGTGCGGCAATGCTGCCGCAAGCAAAATAAGGGTGGGAGGATATGGAAGGGATGTCCTACCAATTGGCGGTGGGCAGTCTCATGTACGCCATGGTGGCGACTTGACTAGACTTTGCCTATGCGGTGGGCCAAGTGAGCAAGTACCCTACTGATCTTTAATTTTGATATTAAATATTTTTTTGGTGATGACCCTCAACGAAAATGATAATTTTTCGAATTAGTTAGGTACCACATGAATAATTACCATCAGATGGGAAAATAATAAATTCCAGTAATTCGGGTGTTTACTCTCTCTTGTTCTGAAAATTTCTTTTATGATCTGGTGCTCAGAATATTTTCCCCATATATTTGGTCCAGGTCTTGCTCGTAGACGTGAACCTATGGGTCGCCGAGAGTGACGCGCCTGTCTGACGAGGCGGATTTCCGCAAGAAACGGAAAGCCGCCTCGTCAGGCTCGCACTGTTCGGCACCGCTACTTGTAGTTGCGGTGTCGAATAGTGCCGACGTCGAAATTCAGGATCCCATATTTTCGTTCGACGAAAGTTAAAGGCCCACCCAAATAACTCTATTAGCTAAAACCATGGCCGAAAGCAAAGAACACATAAATAGAAATTTTGAAAAAATTGAAATAAAAGATCAGTAGGGTATGTGGCCAATCTAGGGCCACTACTCTGGAAGGCGGTCAAGCGAATCCTGCGCTACCTACAGGCGATGCGACACACGTGCATGAAGTTTGACGGCAAACGGTGATCTGACCCCCTTGCTACACGGATGCAGACTACGCTGGCAATGGTGAAAGTCCACATCCAGCTACGTATTCTTCATTGCTGGTGCAACGGTCTCATGGTGAAGCAAAAAGCAAGAATACGTTGCCACCTCCAAAGTAGAGTCAGAGTACATCATGGTGGCTGAAGCGGTCAAGGACGCAGTGTGGCTTTGCAGGTTGCCGGAGGAGCTTGGCATGGTGCAGCAAGGGCCAATGTTGGTGTTGGAGGACAACACCAGTGCTATCTCGCTGACCAACAACTCGAAAGAGCATAGGAGGATGAAGGACATCAAGGTACATTACCATTAAGCATGGTACATGGTGGAGAAGGGACAGGTGGTGCTGGAGCAATGCAACATACACCACATGCTTGCGGATTGCTCGACCTAAGTGCAACCAGTGGATCGGCACGTGATGAGCGTGGCCAGACGTGGGATGACCAGCTGTGAGGGACCGGAGGGTGCAGCAGAAGATGAGTGAGAGCAAGCAGGAGTAGCGGGCATGGAAGGTGCAGGGGGAAGGATGTTGTATTTTTGCAACTCGAGTGCGGCGTTGGGAAGCATTGACAAGTTGCTAGAGGAGGAAAATAATCCCATTTTACTCTACATTCCTGGATAGCTCCAGGTCCATATTGGATTGAAGTTCTTGAAATTTGACGAGTCGCTGACTCTGCTGGAAGTTGAATCACTAGAATCGGACAAGTAACGAGGGATATGTGGATTTCCAAAGTTGGGGTGTGCGCGGCGACCCAGGCAGTCGGATGTGATTTGACAACCTGTAGAAAATATGCCGGATTGAGTAACAAAAGTACATCTGGCAAATTATCCCTGGAGGACTGCTGAGTTGCTCCGGTAGATAATGTATCAGAAGTCAGTAGTACAGGTTGTTACTAGGGAACTTTAACAAAATTCTGGCTCGGAGTCCAAAACCCAATAATACAGTTTGTTAATCATGGACTTTGTCAAAATTCCGATTACAGGTCCGTGGAAAAGTTTTGAACCATGCCAATCCCCATCGCCAAACTCGATGACTAACTCATTGAAACACACTTCAAAAGCACACGAAGTACCACTACTACATGTAGGTACATCTGTGCATCCGGAAAGGCGGTTTGATGGGTCCTTGATGTGCTAGGGCGCTTCGGCAGACGGACACCACGCACGTCGCTAACTGAGCAACTAAGTTGGTATAACCCGCTTCAGCTGACGTAGCGGCAGCTACGGTTAACTGAATTGCAGGCGGTTTGGTGCGTTGAGAAGCTTGAGACTATTCCTACAAAACATCAGTTTATATTAATGTCCAGAAACTAACACAAAATCCCGTTATTCTCTTCGCCCAAATGAATCTCAAGAAACTCTGTCCAAATTCCACAAAATCGCGTGAGGCGACCAGAAATCTCACGCTTAAACTCAAAACTCATAAAAAACAAAGCCGTGAACACATTAAAGACCCGTTGGGGCACGTTGGAACTGCCACCACACAGTGGCTGTTTTCTGACATGTGTGTGTGTGTGTGTGTGTGTGTGTGTGTGTGTGTGTGTGTGTGTGTGTGTGTGTGTGAGAGAGAGAGA
>SZWC01002005.1:193129-224225 GCA_023375785.1 Penium margaritaceum | reverse complement strand
ACACACACACACACACACACACACACACACACACACTAGCCACCGTCATGCGTCTCTCTGAGGCGCCGTAGGTGACAAATGCCGCCCTGTTGCATTGCGTGTGGCGGCCTGATCCGGAGTCGATGACGGCAACTCCCGGATCCTTCAAGTTGGTGGAGTTGTACGCCCTAAGGACGTGCTCATCTTTCTTCCCGCCCCGCTACGACCGATCTGTTTTCTTCTTGGGACAGTTGCGCGCATAGTGGCCCTCCTTGCCGCAGTTGAAGCACTCCCCCTTCTTGTCACCGTTCTTAGTGCCCTATTTGGCACCCTTCCACTTGTCGCCTCGGCCTCCACTTTGAGGATGAGCTGTGTAAGCTGAAGTTGATGCCGCTGCACTCTCTCGACCGCCACGTCGCATCCACTCATTTCGCACGTACTCAGCAACCTTCGAGTACTTCAGCTCGTCGGAAGGCCAGCCACCAAGGACTGTGATCAGGGGACCCCAACTGTCTGGCAAGGCAAGAAGGGGGATCATAGCTTGTAACTGAGAGTCCACCTCCCAACCAGTGGCCACACACTCCCTTACGAGCGACTCAATCTGCTGCATGTTCTCCATGATGTTGTCGCCTTCGTTGGCTCGGAGGGTGACGAGCTGTTTGAAGATGAAGAGCTGATTGGCAAGGTTGCTTGAATGGTAGATGGAGCAGAAGTTTTGACCATGCGTCTGTGGCCAGGGTGCATCCTTGGATGTGCCCAAGTTGTGGCGGGCATAACGCGGACACAAGGAGCGCCAACGCCTTTTTGTTGCACTTCTTGTATGCCTCCTTCACCTCAGCCATTGCAGTCTCCGGCGGAGCAGTCTCATCACCCTTCACAAGCTCAAGTAGTCCTTTGTTGTCGAGGAAGACC
Source organism: Penium margaritaceum (assembly GCA_023375785.1). Classification (NCBI taxonomy): domain Eukaryota; kingdom Viridiplantae; phylum Streptophyta; class Zygnematophyceae; order Desmidiales; family Peniaceae; genus Penium; species Penium margaritaceum. The sequence goes on along the minus strand of SZWC01002005.1, from coordinate 223,334 downwards.
TCAAACTGCCACCTCCACAAGGCAAAGCCTATCCCATCAAACTTAAGGACAGCGCGGCTGCTCTCTTGCTCGCTAGTTGCCATGTCTTGCTGTTGGAAGCATGAAATCAAGCTGGAATTGAACCCCTTAAAGGCGTGGGCCCATAATCCTTTATTGGGCTGAGGGTGAGTGTGCACCCTGGAGGGTTCCTAGCAGTGGCTGTTTCACACCACCAACTGTTTTTGGAGAGACTGAAACTGTGGAGGCAACTGGTTCCAAGGATGGCAGAAAACTGGTCAGAGATTGAGGTAATAGTTTTGGCCTCAATTGGATGCAAATTAACACTTAATCAAGGCCCACAAGCAGTGGCATTTTATAGCTACTGATCTAAGCTTTTCAGAACATTAAAGCATGCAAGATTTGGAGCTTCCTAGGAGATTCTATGGCTTCTAGAGTGCTCCTTGGTAGGCTGTCCTTTTCCCTCCTAGGAAGGCATTTTTTTTTTTAGCCTCAATTGACTGGAAATGAACACTTGATGAATGCTCACAAGCAGTGGCTTTATATAGCCAGTGATGCAAGCCTTCCAGAACACCAAAGCATGCCAGATTTGAAGCTTCCTAGCAGATTCTATGGCTTCTAGAGTGCTCCTTGGTAGGCTGTCGTTTTCCCACCTAGGAAGGCATCCCTTCCCTCCTCTAGAAGCTTCTGCCCCTTCCTAGATTCCTCAACTTGCTTCTAGTAGGAGGGAAGGTGTCCAGAAGACTTAGACACTTCTAGATGCCTTGTAGGACAAGTCACCCCTTCTAGAAGGTGTGCCACCTTCCTGGACCCTCTCCTGGCCTTCTAGAAACTTAAAGAGGAACTCTAGAGCTTGAGCTAGCTTTCTAGCATTTATTTTCCAACTCTCTTGAGGCAGGACAGAAATTCATCTTATGGGACTTGAACCCGGGCCCCTGCCTCTATAGGTGAACACCATTAACCACTAAGCCACTAAGGCTTGTCTTTTTGGTGTTCCTTTTTGGAGTCACTCCTGCCATGGTGAGGAGCATCATTCCAACAAGTTCTTATTGAGATGTAATGCTAAGGCGTTAGTACTCTTGAAGGTGAAGTGTATACCTGATTAAGTTTGGGGTGCATGACACATGGCAACAAAAGAGGAATGCCTAAAAACCTCTGCGAGCTTTTTGGTTTTGCGACTTCTCTGCCAGAGGTGGTTAGCTCAATAGCTAATAGAGCAAGCCCGAGAAAGGTGGAGAAAGCCACAGAAAGGTGGAGCACTGCAGAGAAAGGTGGAGCAAGCCAGAGAAAGGTGGTGCAAGGCAGAGGACAGTGGTGCAAGCCAGTGAAAGGTCGATCAAGCCAAAGAGAGGTGGAGCAAGCGAGGAGAAGGAGAAGCAAGCCAGGGAAAGGCCGAGCAAGCCAGAGAAAGGTGGAGCAAGCCAGGGAAATGTGGAGCGAGCCAAAGGAAGGTGGAGCAAGCCCAAGAAAGTTGTAGCAAGCCAGTGTAAGGTGAAGGAAGACAGGGAAAGGTGGACAAAGCCAGAGAAAGGTAGAGCAAGCCAGGGGAAGGTGAAGCTAGCCAGAGAAAGGTGAGCAAGCCAGAGAACGATGGAGAAAACAAACGACAGGTGGAGCAAGAGAGAGAAAGGTAGAGCAAGCCAGTGAACAGTGGGGTAAGCCATGGAACGGTGGAGTAAGCCAAAGAATGGTGGAGCAAGCCAGAGAACGGCTAAGCTAGCCAGAGAAATGTGGAGCAAGCCATAGAACGGTGGAGCAAGTCCTAGAAAGGTAGAGCAAGGCAGAGAAGGGTCGAGCAAGCTAGAGAAAGACAGAGCAAACCAGAGAAATGTGGATCAAAACAGAGAAAGGTGGAGAAAGCCAGAGAAAGTTGGAGCAAGCCAGAGAAAGGTAAAGCAAGCTAGGAGATATGGAGCAAGCCAGGGAAAGGTGGAGCAAGCTAGAGAAAGGAGGAGCAAGCTAGAGAAAGGTCGAGCAAACCAGGGAAAGGTGGAGCAAGCCAGGGAAAGGTGTCGCAATTTTGCAAACGGTGGAGCAAGCCAGAGAAATGTGGATCAAGCCAGAGAACGTTGGAGCAAGCCAGAGAGAGGTGGAGGAAGCCAGCAAAAGGTGGAGCAAACCAGAGAAAGGTGGAGCAAGCCAGAGAAAGATGGAGAAAGCCAGAGAAAGATAGAGCAAGCCAGAGAAAGATGGAGCAAGCCAGAGAAAGGTGGAGCAAGCCAAAGAGAGGTGGAACAAGACAGGGGAGGGTGGAGCAAGCCAGAGAAAGGTGGAGCAAGCCAGAGAATGGTGGAGCAAGCCAAGGAACAGTGGAGCAAGACATGGAATGGTAGAGCAAGCCAAGGAAAGGTGGAGCAAGCCTGAGAATGGTGGAGCAATCCAGAGAAAGGTGGAGTAATCCAGAGAAAGGAGGCGCAAAACAGAGAAAGATGGAGCATGCCAAAGAACAGTGGAGCAAGCTAGCTGAAGGTGGAGCAAGCCAGAGAATGGTGGAGGAAGCAAGCAAAAGCTGGAGTAAGCTAGAGAAAGTTAGAGCAAGCGATAGAAATTTTGAGCAAGCCAGAGAAAGGTGGAGGAAACCAAAGAAAGGTGGAGCAAGGCAGAGAAAGATGGAGCAAGTTACGCAACGGTGGAGCTACCCGAGAAAGGTGGAACAAGCCAGGGAAAGGTGGAGCATCCCAAGGAAAGGTGGAGCAAGCTAGAGACAGGTGGAGCAAGCCAAGGAAGGGTGAAACAAGCAAGAGAAAGGTGGAGCAGGCCAGAGAAAGGTGGAGCAATCCAGGGAAAGATGGAGCGAGCCAAAGAAAGGTGGAGCAAGCTTGAGAACGCTAGAGCAAGCCAGAGAAAGGTGGAGCAAGCCAGAAAAAGGTGGAGCATGCCAAGGAACAGTGGTGCACGCTGAACAAAGGTGCAGGAAGCCAGAGAAAGATGTAGCGAGACAAAGAAAGGCGGAGCAATTCAGAGAACTGTGGAGCAAGCCAGAGAAAGATGGAGCAAGCCAGAGCAAAGTGGGGCAAGCCATGGAAAGGTGGAGCAAGCCAGAGAAAGGTAAAGCAAGCCAGAGAAAGGTGGATCACGCCAGAGAACTGTTGAGCAAACCAGAGAAAGGTGGAGCAACCCAGGGAAAGGTGGAGCAAGCCAGAGAAAGGTGGAGAAAGCCAGCGAATGGAGGACCAAGCCAGAGAAAGGTGGAGGAGGCCAGAGAACATTGGAGCAAGCCGAATAAAGGTGGAGCAAAACAGGGAAAGCTTGAACAGGCCTGAGAAAAAGGTGAAGCAAGCCAGAGAGAGGTGGAGCAAGCCAGGGAAAGGTGGAGTAAGCGCGAGAAAAGTAGAGCAAGCCAGGGAATGATGGAGCAAGCCAGAGAAGAATGGAGCAAGCCAGAGAAAGGTGGAGAAGGCTAGAGAATAGTGGAGCAAACCAGAAAGGTGGAGGAAGCCAAAGAAACGCGGAGGGGCCAGAGAAAGGTGGAGCAAGCTAGGGAAGGGTCGAGAAAGCCAGAGAAATGTGAATCAAGCCTGAAAAAGGTGGAGCAAGTCAGAGAACGGTGGAGCAAGCCAGAGAAAAGTGTAGCAAGCCAGGGAAAGGTGGAGCAAGGCAGAGAAAGGTGGATCAAGCCAGAGAATGGTGGAGCAAGCCAAAGAACGGTGGAGCAAGCCAGAGAAAGGTGGAGCAAGCCAAGGAAAGGTGGAGCAAGCCAGAGAAAGGTGGAGCAAGCTAGAGAACAGTGGAGCATGTCAGAGAACAGTGCAGCAAGCGTGAGAACAACGGAGCAAGCCAAAGAAAGGTTGATCAAGCCATAGAACGGTGGAGCAAGCAAGAGAACGGTGGAGCAAGCCAGACTACTGTGGAGCAAGCCCAAGAACGGTGAAGCAAGCCAGAGAAAGGTGGAGCAAGCCAACAAAAGGTGGAGCAAGCCAGAGAAAGGTGGAGCAAGCCAGAGAAAGGTGAATCAAGCCAGATAAAGGTGGAGCAAGCCAAAGAAAGGTGGAGCAAGCAAGAGAAAGGTGTAGTAAGCTAGAGAAAGGTGCAGCAAGACAGAGAACGGTGGAGCAAGCCAGAGAATGATGGACTAAGCCAGAGAATAGTGGAGCAAGCCAGATAACGGTGTAACAAGCAAAAGAGAGGTGGACTAAACCAGAGAAAATTGAAGCAAGCCAGACAACGGTGCAGCAAGCCAGAGAACGGTTGAGCAAGCCACAGTACGGTGAGCAAGCCAGAGAATGGTTAAGCAAGCCAGAGAATGGTGGAGCAAGACAGAGGGAATCGGAGCAAACCAGAGAAAGGTGGAACAAGCCTGAGAAAGGTGGAGCAAGTCAGAGACCGGTGGAGCAAGCCAGAGAGCGGTGGAGCAGGCCAGAGAAAGGTGGAGCAGGCTAGAGAAAGGTGGAGCATGCCAGAGAAAGGTTGAGCAAGCCAAAGAAGGGTGTAGGAAGTTTTTTAAATGGTGGAGCAAGCCAGAGAAAGGTGGAGCAAGCCAAAGAAAGGTGGAGCAAGCCAGAGAAAGGTGGAGCAACCCAGAGAAAAGTGGAGCAAGGCAGAGGAAGATGGAGCAAGCCAGAGAAAGTTGAAGCAAGCCAGAGAGAGGTGGAGCAAGCCATAGGAAGGTGGAGCAAGACAGGGAAAGGTGGAGCAAGCCAGAGAAAGGTGGAGCAAGCCAGGGAAAGGTGGACCAAGCCAGAGAAAAATCGAGGAAGCCCACAAAAGGTGGGGCAAGCCAGGGAAAGGTGGAGCAAGCCAGGTAGAGGTGGAGCAAGCCAGGGAAAGGTGGAGCACGCCAGGGAAAGGCGGAGCGAGCCAGAGAAAGGTGAAGCAAACCAGAGAAAGGTGAAGCAAGCCAGAGAAAGGTGGAGCAAGCTAGATAATGGTGGAGCAAGCCAGAGAATAAAGGAGAAATCCAAAGAAAGGTGGAGCAAGCCAGAGAAAGGTGGATCAAGCCCAAGAAAAATGGAGCAAGCCACAGAAGGGTGAAGCATGCTAGAGAACGGTGGAGCAAGCCAGAGAAATGTGAAGCAAGCCTAAGAAAGGTGGAGCAAGCCAAAGAAAGGTGAAGATTCCAGAAAAAGGTGAAGGAAGCCAATGAAATGTGGAGCAAGCTAGGGAAAGGTGGAGCAAGCCAGAGAAAGGTGGAGTAAACCAGTGATAGGTGGAGCAAGCCTGAGAAAGGTGGAGCAAGCTAGAGAATGCTTGAGTAAGCCAAAGAAATGTGCAGCAATCTAGAGAACGGTGGAGAAGTGAGACAAAGGTGGATCAAACCAGCAAAAGGAGGAGCAAGCAAGACAAATGTGGAGCAAGCCAGAGAAAGATGGAGCAAGACAGAGAAAGGTGGAGCAAGCCAGAGAAAGGTGGAACAAGCCAGAGAAAGGTGGAACAGGATAGGGGAGGGTGGAGAAAGCCAGAGAAAGGTGGAGCAAGCCAGAGAACGGTGGAGCAAGCCAGGGAACGATGGAGTAAGACATAGAAAGGTGGAGCAAGCCAAGGAAAGGTGGAGCAAGCCAGAGAAAGATGGAGCAAGCCAGGGAAAGGAAGAGCAAGCCAAAGAAAGGTGGAGCAAGTCATCGAAAGGTAAAACAAGCCAGAGAAAGGTAAAGCAAGCCACGGAACGGTTAAGCAAGCCAGCGAAAGGTGGAGTAAGGCAGAGAAAGTTGGAGCAAGTATAAGAAAGGTAGAGCAAGCCAAAGAAAGATGGGGCATCCCACAGAACAGTGGAGCAAGCCAGAGAAAGGTGGAGCAAGCCAGGGAAAGGTGGAGTAAGCCAGAGAAAGGTGAAGCAGGCCAGAGAAGGGTAGAGCAGTCCAGGGAAAGATGGAGCAAGCCAGAGGATGGTGGAGCAAGCCTAAGAACGCTAAAGCAAGCCAGAGAAAGGTGGAGCAAGGAAGAGAACGATGGAGTACACCAGAAAAAGGTGCAGAAAGCCAGAGAAAGATGGAGCAAGCTAGATAAAGGTGAAGCAAGTCAGAGAACTGTGAAACAAGCCACAGAAAGGTAGAGCAAGCCAGAGAAACATAGAGCAAGCTAGGGAAAGGTGGAGCTAGCCAGAGAAAGGTACAGCAAGCCACAGAAAGGTGGATCAAGCCAGAGAAAGGTCGAGCAGGCTAGAGAAATGTGAAGCAAGCCAGGGAAAGGAAGGGCAAGCCCGAGAAAGGTGATGAAAGCCAAAGAACGGTGGAGCAAGCCAAAGAAATGTGGAGCAAGCCAGAGAAAGGTGTAGCAAGCTAGAGAAAGGTGGAGCAAACCAGAAAACAGTGGATCAATCCATAGAATGGTGGAGCAAGCCAAGGAAAGGTGGAACAAGCCAAAGAAAGGTTGAGCGAGCTAGAGAATGGTGGAGCATGCCAGAGGACGGTGGAGCAAGCAAAAGAACGACGAAGCAAGCCAGAGAAAGGTTGAGCAAGCCAGAGAACGGTGGAGCAAGCCTAAGTATGGTGGAGCAAGCCAGAGAGTGGTGGAGCAAGCCAGAGAACGGTCGAGCAAGCCAGAGAATGGTGGAGCAAGTCAGAGAAAGGTGGAGGAAGCCAAAGGAAGGTGGAACAAGCCAGAGAAAGATGGAGCGAGTCAAAAAATGGTGGAGCAAGCCAGAATGGTAGAGCAGGCTAGAGAAAGGTGGAGTAGACCTAGGAAAGGGGGAAAATGCGAGAGAAAGGTGGACAAAGCCAGAGAATGTGTGAGCAAGCCAGAAAACGGTTGAGCAAGCCAGAGAAAGGTGGAGCAAGCCAGAGAAAGGTGGAGCAAGCCAGAGAAAGGTGAAGCAAGCCAAAGAAAGATCGAGCAAGCCAGAGAAATGTGGAGCAAGCCAGAGAACAGTGGAGCAAGCCATCAAAAGGTGGAGCAAGCCAGCAAAAGGTGGAGCAAGCCAGCAAAAGTTGGAGCAAGCCAGAAAGAGGTGGAGCAAGCCAGCAAAAGGTGGAGCAAGCCAGAAAGAGTTGGAGCAAGCCAGAGAAAGGTGAAGCAAGCCAGAGAAAGGTGGAGCAAGCCTGAGAAAGGTGGAGCAAGCCAAAGAAAGATCGAGCAAGCCAGAGAAAGGTGGAGCAAGCCAGAGAACGGTGGAGCAAGCCAGAGAATGGTGGCTCAAGCCAGATAACGGTCAAACAAGCAACAGAAAGGCGAAGTAAACCAAAGAAAGGTAGAGCAAGGCGGAGAACGGCGCAGCAAGCCAAAGAATGATTGAGCAAGCCACAGTACGGTGGAGCAAGCCAGAGAAAAGTGGAGCAAGCCAGAGAATGGTGTAGCAAGAAAGAGAAAGTTGGGGCAAGCCAGAGAACAGTGGAGCAAGCTAGAGAACGGTGGAGCAGGCCAGAGAAAGGTGGAGCGGGCTATAGAAAGGTGGAGCATGCCAGATAAATGTAGAGCAAGCCAGAGAAAGGTGCAGCAAGCCGGACAAAGGTGCAGCAAGCCGGAAAAAGGTGGCGCAAGACAGAGAAAAAACGGGGCAAGGCAGAGGAAGGTTGAGCAAGGTGGAGAAAGGTGGAGCAAGCCAGAGAGAAGTGGATCAAGCCAGAGGAAGATGGAGCAAGCCAGGAAAAGGTGGAGCAAGCTAGAGAAAGGCAGAGCAAGCCAGGGAAAAGTGGAGCAAGCCATACAAAAAGTGGAGCAAACAAAAGAAAGGTGGAGCAAGCCAGTGAAAGGTGGAGCAAGCCATGGAAAGGTGGAGCAAGCCAGAAAAAGGTGGAGCAAGCCAAGGAAAGGTGGAGCAAGCCAGAGAAAGGTGGAGCAAGACAGAGAATGGTGCAGCAAGCCAGAGAATGCTGGAGCAAGCCAAGGAATGGTGAAGCAAGCCAGAGAACGATGGAGAAAGCCAGAGAAAGGTGGAGCAAGCCAGAGGAAGGTGGAACAAGCCTGAGAAAGGTGGAGCAAGCTAGAGAAGGGTGGAGCAAGCTAGAGAACAGTGGAGCAAGCAAGAGAAAGGTGGAGCAAGCCTGAGAATGGTGGAGCAAGCTAGAAAAAGGTAGAGCAAGCCAGAGAACGGTGGAGCAAGCCAAAGAACAATGGAGAAAGACATAGAAAGGAGGAGCAAGCCAAGAAAAGGTGGAGCAACCAGAGAATGGTGGAGCAAGCCAGAGAAGTGTGGAGCAAGCCAGGGAAAGGTGGAGCAAGCTAGAGAAAGGTGGAGCATGTCAGAGACAATGGAGCAAGTCATAAAAAGGTGGAGCAAGCCGGAGAAAGGTGGAGCAAGCCAGAGAACGGTGGAGCAAGCCAACAAAGGTGGAGTAAGCCAGAGAAAGTTAGAGCAAGCCAAAGAAAGGTGGAGCAAGCCAAAGAAAGGTGGAGCATCCCAAAGAAAGTTGGAGCAAGCCAGAGAAAGGTGGAGCAAGCCTGGGAAAGGTGGAGTAAGCCAGAGAAAGGTGGAGCAGGCCAGTGAAAGGTGGAGGAATCCAGGGAAAGATGGAGCGAGCCAGAGGAAGGTGGAGCAAGCCTGAGAACGCTAAATCAAGCCAGAGAAAGGTAGAGCAAGCCAGAGAATGGTGGAGCACACCAGAGAAAGGTGCAGCAAGCCAGAGAAAGATGGAGCAAGCCAATAAAAGTGGAGCAAGTCATAGAAGTGTGGAACAATCCAGAGAAAGGTAGCGCAAGCCGGAGAAAAGTGGAGCAACCCAGGAAAAGGTGGAGCAAGCCAGAGAAAAGTGGGGCAAGCCAGAGAAAGGTGGATGAAGCCAGAGAAAGGTGGAGCAAGCCAGGGAAAGGTGTAGCAAGCCAGATATAGGTGGAGAGAGCCAGAGAACGGTGGAGCAAGCCTGAAGAATCTGGAGCAAGCCAGGGAAAGGTGGAGCAAGCCAGAGAAAGGTGGAGCAAGCGAGAGAAAGGTGGAGCAAGCCAGAAATGGTGGAGCAAGCCAGAGAACGGTGGAGCAAGCCATCGAATGGTGGAGCAAGCCAAGGAAAGGTGGAGCAAGCCAGAGAAAGGTGGAGCAAGCCAGAGAAAGGTGGAACAAGCAAGAGAAAAGTGGAGCAAGTCAAATAATGGTGGAGCAAGCCAGAGTGGTAGAGCAGGCTAGAGAAAGGTGGAGCNCCAGGGAAAGGTGTAGCAAGCCAGATATAGGTGGAGAGAGCCAGAGAACGGTGGAGCAAGCCTGAAGAATCTGGAGCAAGCCAGGGAAAGGTGGAGCAAGCCAGAGAAAGGTGGAGCAAGCGAGAGAAAGGTGGAGCAAGCCAGAAATGGTGGAGCAAGCCAGAGAACGGTGGAGCAAGCCATCGAATGGTGGAGCAAGCCAAGGAAAGGTGGAGCAAGCCAGAGAAAGGTGGAGCAAGCTAGAGAATGGTGGAGCATGCCAGAGGACGGTGGAGCAAGCCAGTGAGCGACGGAGCCTGCCAGAGAAAGGTTTAGCAAGCCAGAGAAAGGTGGAGCAAGCCAAAGTACGGTGGAGAAAGCCTGAGTACGGTGGAGCAAACCAGAGAACGGTCGAGCAAGCCAGAGAACGGTGGAGCAAGTCAGACAAAGGTTGAGCAAGCCAGAGAAAGGTGGAACAAGCAAGAGAAAAGTGGAGCAAGTCAAAGAATGGTGGAGCAAGCCAGAGTGGTAGAGCAGGCTAGAGAAAGGTGGAGCAGGCCAGAGAAAGGTGGAGCATGCCACAGTAAGGTGGAGAAAGCCAGAGAATGTGTGAGCAAGCCAGAGAACGATGGAGAAAGCCAGATAAAGGAAGAGCAAGCCAACGAAAAGTGGAACAAGCGAGAAAAAGGTGGAGCATGCCAGAGAAAGGTGAAGCAAGCCAGAGAAAGGTGGAGCAAGCCAGAGAAAGGTGGAGCAAGCCAGAGAAAGATCAAGCAAGCCAGATAAAGATGGAACAAGCCAGAGAACGGTGAACCATAACAGAGAACAGTGGTGCAAGCCGGATAACAGTGGAACAAGCAAGAGAAAGGTGGAGTAGAACAGAGAAGGGTAGTGCAAGCCACAGAACGGGGTTGCAAGCTAGAGAACGGTTAAGAAAGCATCAGTACAGTGGAGCAAGCCAGAGTATAGTGGAGCAAGCCAGAAATTGGTGGAGCAAGAAAGAGAAAGTTGGGCCCAGCCAAAGAACCGTGTAGAAAGCTAGAGGACGGTGGGGCAGGCCAGAGAAAGGTAAAGCGAGCTATAGAAAGGTGGAGCATGCCAGAGAAATGTGGAGCAAGCAAGAGAAAGGTTGACCAGGTCACATAACGGTGGAGCAAGCCAGAGAAAGGCGGAGCAAGCAAGAGAAATGTGTAGCAAGCCGGAGAAAGGTGGCGCAAGCCAGAGAAAGGTGGAGCGAGGCAGAGGAAGGTGGAGCAAGCCAGAGACAGGTACAGTATGCCACAGAGAGGTGGAGCAAACCAAAGGAATATGGAGCAAGCCAGAAAAAGGTGGAGCAAGCCAGAGAAAGGTGGAGCAAGCCAGGGAAAGGTGGAGCAAGCCAGAGAAAGATGGAGCAAGCCTAAGAAAGGTGGAGCCAGCCGGGGAAAGGTGGAGCAAGCCAGGGAAAGCTGGAGCAAGCCAGAGAAAGGTGGAGCAAGCCAGGGAAAGGTGGAGCAAGCCAGAGGAAGGTGGAGCAAGCCAGAGAAAGATGGAGCAAGCCTAAGAAAGGTGGAGCCAGCCGGGGAAAGGTGGAGCAAGCCAGGGAAAGCTGGAGCAAGCCAGAGAAAGGTGGAGCAAGCCAGGGAAAGGTGGAGCAAGCCAGAGAAAGGTTGAGCAAGCCAGAAGATGATGGAGCAAAGGAGAGACAGGTGGAGCAAGCCAGAGAAGGTTGGAGCAAGCCACAGAATGGTGGAGCAAGCCAGAGAACGGTGGAGAAAACCAGAGAATGGTGGAGCACGCCAGATAACGATGGAGAAAGTCCGAGAAAGGTGGAGTAATTCAGAGAAACATAGAGCACGCCCGAGAAAGGTGGAGCAAGCCAGATAAGGGTTGAGCAAGGTAGAGAATCGTGGAGCAAGCCAGAGAAAGGTGAAGCAAGCCAGAGAAAGGTGGAACAAGACATGGAAAGGTGGGTCAAGCTACGGAAATGTGGAGCAAGCCAAAGAAAGGTGATTCAGGCCAGAGAAAGGCGGAGAAATCCAGGAAAAGATGGAGCAAGCCAGAGAAAGGTGGAGCGAGCCTGAGACACTAGAGCAAAACAGAGAAAGGTGGAGCAAGTCAGAGAACTGTGGGGCAAGCTAAAGAAAGGTGGAGCAAGCCAGAGAAGAATGGAGCAAGCCAGGAAAAGGTGGAGCAAGCGAGAGAAAGGTGGAGCAATCCAGAGAAAGGTGGATCAAGCAAGAGAAAGGTAGAGCAAGCTAGAGAAAGGTGGAGCAAGCCAGGGAAAGCGGGGGCAAGCGAGAGAAAGGTGGAAAAGGCCAGAGAACGGTGGAGCAAGCAAGAGAAAGGTGGAGCAGGCCAAAGAACGTTGGAGCAGGCCAGGGAAGAGTGGAGAAAGCTAGAGAAAGGTCGAGCAAGCCTGGGAAAGGTGGAGCAGGCCAGAGAGGGGTCGAGCAAGCCAACGAAAGGTGGAGCAAGCCAGGGAAAGGTGGAGCAAGCCAGAGGAAGGTGGAGCAAGCCAGGGAAAGGTGGAGCAGGCCAGAGAAAGGTGGAGCAAGCCAGAGAAAGGTGGAACCTGTCAGGGAACGGGTGAGCAAGCCAGAGAAAAGTGGAGCAAGCCAGGGAATGGTGGAGCAAGCCACAGAAAGGTAGAGCAAGCCACAGAAAGGTGGAGGAGGACAGAGAACAGTGGAGCAAGCCAAAGAAAGGTGAAACAAGACAAAGATAGGTGGAGCAAGCCAGAGAAAGGTGGAGCAAGCAAGAGAAAGGTGGAGCAAGCCAAAGAAAGGTGGAGAAATCCAGAGAAAGGTGGAGCAAGCCAGAGAAAGGTGGAGCAAGCCAGAAAAAGGTAGAGCAAGCCAGAGAACGGTGGAGCAAGCCAGAGAAATGTGGAGCAAGCCAGGGAAATTTGGAGCAAGCCAGAGAAAGGTGGAGCAAGCCAGAGAACGGTGGATCAAGCCAAAAATGGTGGAGCAAGGCAGCAAACTATGGAGAAAGCCAGAGAAAGGTCGAGCAAGCCAAGGAAACATGGAGCAAGCCAGAGAAAGGTAGAGCAAACTATAGAACAGTGGAGTATTCCAGAGAACGGTGGAGCATGCCATAGGACGGTGGAGCAAGCCAGAGAACAAAAGAGCAAGCCAGAGGAAGGTTGCTCAAGCCAGGGAACAGTGGAGCAAGCCAGAGAATAGTGGAGCAAGCCAGAGTATGGTGGAGCAAGCAAGAGAACAGTGGAACAAACCAGAGTACGGTCGAGCAAGCCAGAGAACGGTGGAGCAATCCCTGGAAAGGTGGAACAAGCCAGAGAAAAGTGGAACAAGCCAAAGAAAGGTGGAGCAAGCAAGAGAACGATGGAGCAAGCCAGAGTGGCAGATCAGGCTAGAGAAAGGTGGATCAGGCCAGAGAAAGGTGGAGCATGCCAGAGAAAGGTGGAGAAAGCAAGAGAATGTGTGAGCAAGCCAGAGAACGGTGGAGCAAGCTGGAGAAAGGTGGAGCAAGCCAGCGAAAGGTGTAGCCAGCCATAGAAGGTTGGATTAAGCCGGAGAAAGGTGAAGCAAGCGAGAGAAAGGTGGAGCACGCCAGATAAAGGTGGAGCAATCCAGAGAAAGTTGGAGCAAGCCAGAGTCAGGTGGAGCAAGCCAGAGAACGGTGAAGCAAGCCAAAGAACGGTGGAGCAAGCCAGAGAACGGTTGAGCAAACCAGGTAACGGTGGAACAAGCAAGAGAAAGGTGCAGTAAACCAGAGAAAGGTGTGTTGGAATGAAGCTTTGACAAGAGATAGAAGAATATTATACCCGGTCTTAAGAACGTGCAGGTCCAACGATTGAGCCATCGTCATTAGCCTGTCTTCCGGACTGTCCATGCTCTCATGGACTACTACACTCACAGAGGAGCAGAACTCCCTGACCCTTGTCCGGCTGCCCTTGATCCTCCCTCATACAGTGAACTTATGGAGGAACGACGATTACAGCTGCAACCCTTTCTCAGAGACCACAGGAGAAAAGAGGATGAAGCGGAACTTTGAATTGTCGAAGAACAGTCTTGCATCCCTCTATCTTTTACATCCTCCAATGGGGCAGAATACTAGGAGCACTACTACTTACATTTTCCCCTGCTGTCTTACCTCTTTTCAAACTTCAAGGGGGTGGTTGGAATGAAGCTTTGACAAGAGATAGAAGAATATTAAACCCGGTCTTAAGAACGGTTCAGGTCCAGCGACCGAGCCACCTTGACTAACGGCCCTCAGGCCACTCGACTGTTTGGAACCGACTGTCAAGTCCTCCCCTAATAAAAGTGACACGTGTCACCCGCGTCCGGCTAGCGGAAAGAAGCCGTGTGCAACCACTCCCAACCAATCGCAAACAATCCCAACCACTCACAACCGATCACAACCACTTGCAAGGACTCGCAACCACTCACAACCACTTGAAACCACTTCCAACTACTCGCAACGACTCGCAACCACTCTTAAACACACAAAACCACTCGCAAGCACTCGCAACCAGTTGCAACCACTCTCAACCACTCCCAACCACTCGCAACCACTCGCAACGAGTTCCAACCACTCGCAACCACTTGCAACCACTAGCAACCACTCACAACCACTCGCAACCACACAAAAAAACTGGCAACCACTCGCAACCACTTGCAACCACTCACAGCCAATCACAACCAGTCGAAACCACTTGCAACCACTCGCAACCACTCGCAACGACTCGCAACCATTCGTAACCAGTCACAACCAGTCAACAACTTGCAACCACTCGCAACCACTTGCAACCACTCGCAACAAATCGCAACCACTCGCAACAAATCTCAACCACTCGCAACCACTTACAACCACTCGCAACCACTCGCAATTTCTCCAAAGCAATCGCAACCACTCGCAACCACTCGCAACGACTCGCAACCACTCGCAACCACTCACAACCACTTCCGAGCACTTGTAAACACTTGCAAGCACTCGCAACCACTCGCAACCTCTCGTAACGACTCGCAACCACTCGCAACCACTCACAACCACTTCCGAGCACTTGTAAACACTTGCAAGCACTCGCAACCACTCGCAACCTCTCGTAACGACTCGCAACCACTCGCAACCACTTGCAACCACTCGCAACAAATCGCAACCACTCGCAACAAATCTCAACCACTCGCAACCACTTACAACCACTCGCAACCACTCGCAATTTCTCCAAAGCAATCGCAACCACTCGCAACCACATGCAACCAGTCGGAACAACTCGCAACCACTCACAGCATCTTGCAACCACTCTCAACGGCTTGCAACAACTCGCAACCACATGAAACCACTCACAACCACTCCCAACCACTCGGAACTTTTTGTAAGCATTTGCAAACACTTGCAAGCACTCACAACCACACGCAACCACTCACAACCATTCACAACCACTTTCTGCCACTGGCAACAACTTGCAACCACTGCGAACAACTCGCAACCAATCGCAACCATTTGGAACCACTCGCAACCACTCGTAACCACTGGCAACCACTTGCCACCACTCACAACCACTCACAACCACTTGCAAGGACTCGCAACCACTCACAATCACTCACAAATTCTCATAACCACTTGCAACCACTTGCAACCACTCGCAACCACTCATAACCACTCACAACCACTCACATTCACTCGCAACCGCTCGCAACCACTCACAACCACTCGCAACCACTTGCAACAACTCACAACCTTGTGCACCCACTTTCAACCACTTGCAACCACTCGCAACCACTCGCAACCACAAAAAACCACTTACAACCACTCGCAACCACACAGAACCACTTGCAACAACTCGCAACCACTTGCAACCACTTGCAACGACTCGCAACCACTTACAACCACTTGCAGTCACTCACAACCACTCACAACCACTCGCAAACTCTTGCAACCACTCGAAACCATTGGCAACCCTTGCAACCATTCGCAATCACTCCTAACCACTTGCAACCATACGCAACCACACTTGCAACCACTCGCAACCACTCACAACCACTTCCGAGCACTTGTAAACACTTGTAAGCACTCGCAACCACTCGCAACCACTCGCAACCACTCACAACCACACGCAATCATTCACAAGCAAAGGAACCACTCAAAACAACTTTTAACCACTTGCAACAACTCGCAACCAATTGCAACCACGTGCAACCGCTCGCAACCACTCGTAACCACTTGCAACCACTCACAACCACTCACAACTTCTTGCAAGTAATCGCAACCAATTGCAATCACTCACAACCACGTAAAGCCACTCACAACCACTCGCAGCCAGTCGTAACTACTCACAACCACTCGCAACCATTTGATACAACTTGCAACCACTTGCAACCATAGGCAACCACTCGCAACCACTTGCAACCACAACAAACCACTCGCAACCACTCTAAACCACACGCAACCACTCGCAGCCACTCACAACCACTCGCAACCAATCGCAACCACTCGCAACCCCTTGCTACCACTCAAAACCACTTGCAACAATTCGCAACAAATTGTAAAAACTCACAATCATTGGCAATCAATCGCAACCATTTTCAACCACTTCCAATCACTCGCAACCACTCGCAACCACTTGAAACCAATTATAACACCTCGCAAACACCCTCAACCACTCGCAACCATTCACAACCACTCGTAACCACTCGAAACCACTTGCACCTACTCGCAACCGCTAGCAACCTCGGAGATCTATTTCAAAACCACTCGTAACCACTTGCAACCACTCACAACTACTTGTAACCACTCACAACCAGTCATAACCACTCGCAACCACTCGCAACCAATCGCAACCACTCGCAACCACTTGCAACCACTCGCAACCACTCGCAACCACTCGCAACCACTCGCAACCACTCGCAACCACTCGCAACCACTCACAACCACTCACAACCATTCGCAATTAATTGCAACCACTCGCAACCAATCGTAACCACTCGCAACCACTTACAACCACTCGCAACCAGTCGAAACCACTCGCAACCACTCGCACCCACGTGCCACCACTCGCAACCGCTCGCAACCACTCACAACCACTCACAACCACTTGCAACAACTCGCAACCACTCGAAATCACTGGAAACCACTCACAACCACTAACAACCACTCAAGCCACTCGCAACCACTTGCAACCGTTCGCAACCACTTGCAACAACTTGCAACCACTCGTAACCACTCCGGACATTTTGCAAGGACACGCAAACACTTGCAAGCACTCACAACCACTCCCAACCACTCACAACCACTTGCAACTACTCAGGACCACTCGCAACCACTCGTAACCACTTGCAACCAGTCACAACCACTCACAACCACTTTCAAGCACTCGCAGCCACTAGCAGCCACTCACAACCACTTAAAACCACTCGCAACCACTCGCAACCTCTCGTAACGACTCGCAACCACTCGCAACCACTTGCAACCACTTGCAACCACTCGCAACCATAGGCAACCACTCCCAACCACTTGAAACCACGAAAACCACTCGCAGCCACTCTCAACCACTTGCAACCTCTCGCAACCACTCGCAACAACTCGCAACCACTCGCAACCCCTCGCTACCACTCCAAACCACTTGCAACCACTCGAAACCACTTGTAACCACTCACAATCAGTGGCAACCACTTGCAACCATTTACAGCCACTTGCAACCACTTGCAACGACTCGCAACCATTTGCAACCACTTACAACCACTCGTAACCACTCGCAACCACTCGCAACCATTCACAACCACTCGCAACCACTCGCAACCATTTGCATCCACTCACAACCACTAGCAACCTCGCACAACCATTGGAAACAACTCGTAACCACTTGCAACCACTCAAAACCACTCGCAACCACTTGCAACCACTCAAAATTACTTGCAACCACTCACAACCAGTCATAAGCACTCGGAACCACTCGCAAGCAATCGCAACCACTCGCAACCACTTGCAACCACTCGCAGCCACTTGCAACCCCTTGTAATCACTTGGAACCACTCGCAACCAAACGCAACCACTCGCAACCACTCGCAACCACTTGCCACCACCCACAACCACTCACAACAGCTTGTAACCAATTGCAACCACTCGTAACCAATCACAACCACTGGCAACCACTTACAACCGCTCCCAACCACTCGCAACCACTCGCAACCACTCGCAACCACTCGCAACCACTTGCAACCACTCGCAACCGCTCACAACCGCTCGCAACCACTCACAACCACTTACAACCACTCGCAACCACTCGCAACCTCTGGCAACGACTCACCACTTGCAGCCACTCGAAACCACTCGTAACCACATGCAACCATTCCCAACCACCTGCAACAACTCGCAACCACGCATAACCACTCGGAACATTTTACAAGAACTCGCAAATACTTGCAAGCACTCACAACCACTCGCAACCACTTACAACCATTCACAACCACTTGCTACCACTCGCAACAACTTCCAACCACTCGGAACAAATTGAAACCATTAGCAACCACTTCGAACCAGTCTCAACCACTTGTAACCAATCGCAACCACTTGCAACCACTCACAACCACTCACAACCACTTGCAAACACTCGCAACCACTCGCAATCACTAACAACCGCTCATAATCACTTGCAACCACTCGGAGCCACTTGTAACCACGCACAACAACTCGCAACCACTCACAACCGCTCGCAACCACTCACAACTGCTCTCAACCACGTGCTACAACTCGCAACCTCTTGCAACCACTCGCAACCACTCGCATCCACTCGCAACCACTCACAACCACTTGCAACCACTGGCAACCACTTGCAACCATTCGTTACCACTCGCAACCATTCGAAAACACTTGCAACCACTCGTAACCACTCGCAACCTCTCGCAACTACTCACAACCACTCACAGCCATTCACAACCACTCGCAACCATACGCAACCACTCGCAACCACTCGCAACCACTTCAAACCACTTGCAACCACTCGCAACCACTCGCATTCACTCACAACCACTCGCAACCACTCGCAACAACTCACAACCACTCACAACCACTCGCAACCACTTGTAACTACTCCAAATCACTGGCAACCACTCGCAACCACTCGCAACCACTCGCAACCACTCGCATTCACTCACAACCACTCGCAACCATACGCAACCACTCGCAACCACTTGCAACCACTCGCAACCACTCGCATTCACTCACAACCACTCGCAACCACTCGCAACAACTCACAACCACTCACAACCACTCGCAACCACTTGTAACTACTCCAAATCACTGGCAACCACTCGCAACCACTCGCAACCACTCACAACCACTAGCAACCACTCACAATAACTCACAACCACTTGAAACCACACGCAACCGCTCCCAACCGCTAGCAACCCCTCGCAACTGCTCGCAACCTCTCGTAATCACTCACAACTACACGCAACCACTCGCAACCACTCGCAGCCACTCGCAACCACTCGCAACCACTGGTAACCAATTACAACCACTCGCAACCCCTCGCAACCACTGTAAACTAATGGCAACCACTTGCAATCTCTTGCAACCACTCGCAGCCACTCACAATCACTTGCAACCACTCGCAACCACTTGCAACCACTCATAACCTCTCGTAACCACTCCCAACTTCTTGCAACCACTTGCAACCACTCGCAACCACTCGCAAACACTCACAACCATACTCAACCACTCCCAACCCCTGGCAACCACTCGCATCCACCAAAAAATCATTTGCAACCACTTGCAACCACTCAGAACCACTCGCAACAACTCGCAACCACTCGCAACCACTCGCAACCACTTCCAACCACTTGCAACCACTCCTAACCACTTTCAATCACTCGCAACCACTTGCAACTTCTTGCAACCACTCGCATACCATTGGAAACCACTTGCAACCACTCACAACCACTCGTAACCACTTGTAACCACTCCTAACCACTTGTTACTACTCGCCACCACTTGCAACGACTCGCAACCACTTGCAATGACTCGCAACCACTTGCATGCACTTGCAAACACTTGCAAGCACTTGCAACCACTTACGACCACTCGCAACAGTGGAAACCATTCAGAACCACTTGCAACCAATCACAGCAACTCGCAACCAATTGCAATTAAATGCAACCACTCGCAACCACTCGCAACAAATCACATCCACTCGCAACCACTCACAACCACTCATAACCACTTGCAAGCACTTGCAACCACTCACAACTGCTTGCAACCACTCGCAACCACTAGCAACTATTCGCAACAACTTCCAACCACTTGCTACCACTTGCAACCAATCGCAACCACACAGAACCACTCACAACCACTCGCATCCACTTGTAACAACTCGTAACCACTCGCAACCACTCACAACCACTCACAACCACTCGCAACCACTCGCCACCACTTGCAACCACTTGCAACCACTAGCAACCACTCGTAACCACTCACAACCACTTGCAACCACTCGCAACCACTCGCAACCACTCGCAACTACTCGCAACCACTCGCAACCACTCGCAACCACTCGCAACTACTCGCAACCACTCGCAACCACTCGCAACCACTCGCAACTACTCGCAACCACTCGCAACCACTCGCAACCACTCGCAACTACTCGCAACCACTCGCAACCACTCGCAACCACTCGCAACTACTCGCAACCACTCGCAACCACTCGCAACCACTCGCAACTACTCGCAACCACTCGCAACCACTCGCAACCACTCGCAACTACTCGCAACCACTCGCAACCACTCGCAACCACTCGCAACTACTCGCAACCACTCGCAACCACTCGCAACCACTCGCAACTACTCGCAACCACTCGCAACCACTCGCAACCACTCGCAACTACTCGCAACCACTCGCAACCACTCGCAACCACTCGCAACTACTCGCAACCACTCGCAACCACTCGCAACCACTCGCAACTACTCGCAACCACTCGCAACCACTCGCAACCACTCGCAACTACTCGCAACCACTCGCAACCACTCGCAACCACTCGCAACTACTCGCAACCACTCGCAACCACTCGCAACCACTCGCAACTACTCGCAACCACTCGCAACCACTCGCAACCACTCGCAACTACTCGCAACCACTCGCAACCACTCGCAACCACTCGCAACTACTCGCAACCACTCGCAACCACTCGCAACCACTCGCAACTACTCGCAACCACTCGCAACCACTCGCAACCACTCGCAACTACTCGCAACCACTCGCAACCACTCGCAACCACTCGCAACTACTCGCAACCACTCGCAACCACTCGCAACCACTCGCAACTACTCGCAACCACTCGCAACCACTCGCAACCACTCGCAACTACTCGCAACCACTCGCAACCACTCGCAACCACTCACAACCACTCGCAACCACTCGCCACCACTTGCAACCACTCGCAACCACTCGCAACCGCTTGCAACCACTCGCACCACTCGCAACCACTTGCAACCACTTGCAACCTTCTTCAACCACTTGCAACCACTTACAATAACTTGCAACCACTCGCAACCACACAAAACCACTTGCAACCACTCACAACCACTCAGAACCACTCGCAACAACTCACAACCACTTGCAACGAGTCGCAACCAATTGCAACCACTTGCAACTACTTGCAACCACTTGCAATAACTCGTAACCACTCGCAACCACTCGCAACCTATTACAACCATTTGCAACCACTGGAAACCACTTGCAATCACTCACAATCACCCGTAACCACTTGCAACCACACGCAACCACACTTGCAACCACTCGCAACCACAAACAACCACTTCCAAGCGCTTGCAAACACTTGCAACCACTCGCAACCACTCGCAACCACTCGCAACCATTCACAACCAGAGGAACCACTCAAAACAACTTTCAACCACTTGCAACAACTCGAAACGAATTGCAGACACGTGCAACCACTCGGAACCACTCGCAACCACTCGTAACCAATTGCAACCACTCACAACTACTCACAACCACTTGCAAGTACTCGCAACTACCTGCAACCACTCACAACCACGTAAAACCACTCGCAACCACTCGCAACCAGTCGTAACTACTCGCAACCACTCGCAACCACTTGATACCACTTGCAACCACTCGCAACCATAGGCAACCACTCGCAACCAATTGCAACCACAAAAACCCACTCGCAACCACTCTAAACCACTTGCAACCACTCGCAGCCACTCGTAATCACTCGCAACCACTCGCAACCATTCGCAACCCCTTGCTACCACTCAAAACCACTTGCAACCACTCGCAACAAATTGCAACCACTTACAGTCACTTGCAATCACTCGCAACCACTCGCAACCACTTGAAACCACTTTTAACACCTCGCAACCACTCCCAACCACTTCCAACAATTCACAACCTCTCACAACCACTCGCAACCACTTGCACCCACTCGCAACCACTAGCAACCTCGTAGAACCGTTGCAAAACCACTCATAACCACTTGCAACCACTCACAACCACTCGCAACCACTTGCAACCACTCAAAACTACTTCCAACCACTGACAACCACTCATAACCACTCGCAACCACTCGCAACCAATCGCAACCAATCGCAACCAATCGCAACCACTTGCAACCACTCGCAGCCACTTGCAACCACTCGTAATCACTTGCAACCACTCGCAACCACTCACAACCACTCGCAACCACTTGCAACCACTTACAACCACTCACAACCACTCGCAACCAATTGCAACCACTCGCAACCAATCGCAACCACTGGTAACCACTTACAACCGCTCGCAACCAATCGTAACCACTCGCAACCACTTGCAACTACGTGCTACCACTCGCAACGGCTTGCAACCGTTCGCAACCACTCACAACCATTTGCAACCACTCGCAACCAATCAAAATTACTGGAAACCACTCACAACCACTAGCAGCAACTCGAGCCACTCGCAACCACTTGCAACCATTCGCACCCACTTGCAACCACTTGCAACCACTCGTAACCACTCGGAACATTTTGCAAGCACACGCAAACACTTGCAAGCACTCACAACCACTCGCAACCACTCGCAACCATTCACAACCACTTGTTACCACTCGCAAGAACTTGAAACCACTCGAAACAAATCACAAGCAATCACAACCACTTGGAACCAATCACAACCACTTGTAACCACTCGCACCCATTTGCAACCACTCATAACCATTCACAACCACATGCGA
Source organism: Penium margaritaceum (assembly GCA_023375785.1). NCBI lineage: Eukaryota > Viridiplantae > Streptophyta > Zygnematophyceae > Desmidiales > Peniaceae > Penium > Penium margaritaceum. The sequence continues at coordinate 201,181 of SZWC01002005.1, read as the reverse complement.
GCACTCGCAACCACTCGCAATAACTCACAACCATTCATAACCACTTACAACCACACGTAACCACTCGCCACCACTTGTCACCACACGCAACCACTCCCAACCACTCGCTACCGCTGGCAACCACTCGCAACTTCTCGCAGCCACTTGCTACAGCTCGCAACCTTTTGCATACGCTTGCAACCAGTCACAACCACTCGAAACCACTCACAACCACTTGCAACCATTGGCAACCACTCGCAACCATTCGCAACCACTCGCAAACACTCGCAACCACTCGCAACCACTCACAACCACTTTCAACCATTGGCAACCTATCGCAACCACTCACAACCACTCGCAACTACTCGCAACCACTCACAGCCATTCGCAACCACTCGCAACCACTTGCAACCACTCCCAACCACTCGCAACCACTTCCAACCACTTGCAAGCACTCGCAACCACTCGCAACCACTCACAACCACTCACAACCACTCGCAACCAGTCACAACCAGTCACAACCACTCGCAGCCACTTGCAACCACTCCCAACCACTCGGAACCACTTGCAACCACTCGCAACTGCTCGCAACCGCTCGCAACCCCTCGCAACTGCTCACAACCTCTCCCAATCACTCACAACTAATCACAACCACTCGCAACCAATCGCAGCCACTCGCAACCACTCACAACCACTGGCAACCACTCGCAACCACTCATGACCACTCTCAACCAATGGCAACCACGTGCAATCACTTGCAACAACTCGCAACCACTCGCAACCAATCGCAGCCACTCGCAACCACTCACAACCACTGGCAACCACTCGCAACCACTCATGACCACTCTCAACCAATGGCAACCACGTGCAATCACTTGCAACAACTCGCAATCGCTCGCAACCACTCCCAACCACTTGCAACTTCTCTTAACCTCTCGCAACCACTCGTAACCACTGGCAACCACTCACAACCATACTCAACCACTCCCAAGCACTCACAACCACTCACAACCGCACAAAAAGCACTTGCAACAACTCGCAACCACTGAGAACAACTCACAACAACCCCCAACCACTCACAACCACTCACAACCACTTGCAACCACTTGCGACCACTTGCAAACACTCCTAACCACTTGCAACCACTCGAAACCACTCGCAATCTCTGGCAACCACTCGCATACCATTGGCAACCATTTGCAACCACTCTCAACCACTTGTAACCACTTGTAACCACTCGTAGCCACTTGCAACCACTCGCAGCCACTCGCAACCACTGGCAACCACTTGCAAGCACTTGCGAAAACTTGCAAGCACTTGCAACCACTTGCAACCACTCACAACACTTGCAACCATCCAGAACCACTTGCAACCACTCCCAGCAACTCGCAACCAATTGCAATTACTTGCAACCAGTCGCAACCACTCCCAACGAATCGCAATCACTCCCAACCACTCACAACAACTTACAACCACTTGCAAGCACTCGCAACCACTTGCAACCACTCACAACCGTTTGCAACCATTCGCAACCACTTGCAACCACTCGCAACCACCCGCAACAACTTGCAACCACTGGCAACAGTTCGCAACCAATCGCAACCACTTGCAACAACTCGTAACCACTCGCGACCACTTGCAAGCACTCGAAACCACTTGCAACCACTCGCAACGACTCGCAAGCACTCGCAACAACGCGCAACCAATCACAACCACTTGCAACAATTTGCAACCACTTGTAACCAGTAACAATTACTTGCAATAACTCGAAACCACTCGCGACCACTCTCAAGCAGTCGCAACCACTCTTAGCCACTCGCAACCACTCGCAAACGTTTGCAACCTCTGGCAACCACTCACAACCAATCGTATCCACTTGCAACCGCTCGCAACCACTCGCAACCCCTCGCAACCACTCTCCTGCACTCGCAACCACGTGCAAGCACTTGCAACCACTCGCAACCACTTGAAACCATTCGCAACCACTTGCAACCACTCGCATCTCCTTGCAACCGCTTGCAACAACTGGCAACCGTTGGCAACTATTTGTAGCCATTTGCAACCACTCACAACCCCACAAAACTACTCGCAACCACTCGCAACCAATTGCAACCACTCACAACCACTCGTAGCCACTCACAACCACTCACAACCACTTGCAACCACTCACAACCACTCGTAACCTTTCACAACCACTTGCAACAACTCACAACCACTTCCAACCACTCGCAACCTCTCGCAAGCACTCGCAACCACTTGCAACCACTTCCAACGACAAACAACCACTCGCAACCACTTGCAACTGCTTGGAACCAGTCATAACCACTCGTAACCACACAACATTTCTCGCAACCACACAAAACCACTTGCAACCACTCGCAACCACTCATTATCACTCGCAACCACACGCAACTTCTTCCAACCACTTGAAACTACTCGCAACCACTCACAACCACTCGCAACCACTCGCAGACACTTGCAACCACTCACAACCACTTGCAACCACTCGCAACCACTCACAACCACTCGCAACCACTTGCAACCACTCGCAACCACACACAACCACTCGGAATCAATCGCAAGCAATCGTAATAAATCCCGACCACTCGCAACCACTTGCAAATGCTCACAACCGCTCGCAACTGTTCATAACCTCTCGCAACCTCTCACAACTACTCGCAATCACTCGCAACCACTCAAAACCACTAGCAACCACTCACAACCACTTGCAACCACTGGCAACCACTCCCAACCACTCGCAACCACTCACAACCACTCTCAACCACTCACAACCACTTGCAATCACTTGCAACCACTCTCAACCACTCGCAACCTTGCAACCACATGCAACCACTCGCAACCTCGCACCCACTTGCAACCACTGGCAACCTCTTACAACCACTTGTAACCACTCGCAACCACTTGCAACCACTCGCAACCACTCGTAACCACTCGCAACCACTTGCAACCACTCGCAACCACTCGTAACCACTCGCAACCACTTGCAACCACTCACAACCATAGGCAACCACTCGCAACCACTTGCAACCACACAAAAACCACTTGCAACCACTGGCAACCAATCAGAACCACTCGCAACAACTCGCAACCACTCCAACCACTCACAATCACTCGCAACCCCTCGCAACCACTTGCAACCACTCGTAACCACTTGCAACCACTCGCAACCACTCGCAACCTCTCGTAACCACTGGCAACAACTGCAACCGCTTGCAACCACTCGCAACCACTCGTAAACAGTTGCAATCACTCACAACCAATTGCAACTACTCGTAACCACTCATAACCACTCGCAACCACTTGCAAGCACATCCTAACACTTGCAAGCACTCGCAACCACTCACAACAACTCGCAACCAATCAGAACCATTTGCAACCACTCGCAACAACTTGCAACCACTCACAACAACTCGCAACCAATAGCAATTAATTCCAACCACTCGCAACCACTCGCAACCAATCGCAAACACTCGCAACCACACACAACCACTCACAACCACTCACAACCATTTGCAAGCACTCGCAACCACTTGCAACTACTCACAACCACTTGCAACCACTTGCAACCACTCACAACAACTCACAACCACTTGCAACCACTTGAACCACTAGCAACCATAGGCAACAACTCGCAACCACTCGCAACCACTCTCAACCACACAGAACCACTCACAACCACTCGTAACCACTTGCAACCGCTCGCAACCACTCCCTACCACTCCCAACCACTTGCAACCACTCGCAACCACTCCTAATCACTCACAACCACTCGCAACCACTCGCAGCCACTCACAACCACTTGCAACCATTCACAACCACTCGCAACCGCTCGCGACCACTTAAAACCACTCGCAACAACTCGCAACCACTCGCATCTATTCACAACCACTCACAACCACTCGCAACCACTCACACCCACTCGCAACCACTCGCAACCACTCGGAACAACTCGAAACCACTTGCAACCACTCACAACAACTCACAACCAGTTACAACCACTCGCAACCACTTGCAACCACTCACAACCACTCACAACCACTCCCAACCATACGCAACCACTGGCAACCACCCGCAACCACACGCAACCACTGGCAACCACTCACAACCACTTGCAACCACTCACAGCCAATGTCAACCACTCGCAACCACTTGGAACCACTCACAACCACTTGCAACTACTTGCAACCACTCGTAACCACTCACAACCAGTCAACCATTCGCAACAACTCGCAACCACTTGCAACCAATTGCAACCAATCGCAACCACAAGCAACCACTTACAACCACTCGTACCACTCGCACCTACTCAAAAGCACTCGACACCACTCACAACCACTTACAACAAGTCGCAACATCTCGCAACCACTCACAACCACTTGCAACCACAAGCGACCACTTGCAACAACTCGCAACGAGTTGGAACCACTCGCGACCACTCAGAACGTTTTGTAAGCATTTGCAAGCACTTGTAAGCACTCACAATCACTGCTAACCACTCGCAAGGACTCACAACCATTCACAACAACTTTGTGCCACTCGTAACAACCTGCAAGCACTCGGAACAATTCGGAACCAGTCCCAACCACTTGAAACCACTCGCAATTACTGGTAACCACTCGCAACCACTTGCCACCACTCACAACCACTCACAACCACTTGCAAGCACTCGCAACCACTCGGAATCACTCACAACTACTCATGACCACTTCCAACCACTCACAACCAATCGCAACCACTCATAACCACTCGCAACCACTCACAACATCTAGCAACCGCTCGCAAGCACTCCCAACCATTCGCAACCACTTGCAACAACTCGCAACCTTCCACAACCACTTGCAACCACTCGCAACCAGTCGCAACCACACAAAACCACTTGCAACCACTCACAACCACTCGGAACCACTCGCAACAACTCATAACCACTCGCAACTACTCAAAAACAATTGCAACCACTCGCAACCACTTGCAGCCACTTGCAATCACTCGCAACCATTCGCAACCACTCGCAAATTATTGCAACCACTCACAACCACTGGCAACCACTTGCAACGACTCGCAATCACTTGTAACCAATTGCAACCACTTGCAACCACACTTGCAACCACTCGCGACCACTCACAACCACTTGCAAGCACTTGCAAGCACTTGCAAACGCTTACGAGCACTCGCAACCATTCGCAACCACTTGCAACCATTCACAACCAGAGGAACCTTTCGAAACAACTTGCAAGCACTTGCAACAACTCACAACCAATTGCACCCACTTGCAACCACTCAGAACCATCGCAACCACTCGTAAGCACTCGCAACCAATCACAACCACTCACAACCACTTGAAGCACTCGCAACAACTTGCAACCACTCATAACCACTTAAAACCACTCGCAATCACTCGTAACCACTCGTAACTACTCGCAACCACTCCCAACCATTTGCAACCACTTGCAACCACTCGCAACCATAGGCAACCACTCGCAACCACTCGCAACTACTTGCAACATCACAAAACCACTCCCAACCACTCGCAACCACTTGCAACCACTCCCAACCACTTGCAACCACTCGCAACCACTCGCAGCCACTCGCAACCACTGGCTGCCACCCGTAACCACTTGCAACCACTCGCAACTACTTGTAACCACTCACAATCACTGGCAATCACTCGTAACCACTCACAACCACTTGCAACCACTCGCAACCACTCGCAACCACTTGCAACCACTTACAACCACTCCCAATCACTTGCAACCACTCGCAACTACTTGTAACCACTCGCAATCACTCGCAACCACTCGCAACTACTTGTAACCACTCGCAATCACTCGCAACCACTCGCAACTACTTGTAACCACTCGCAATCACTCGCAACCACTCGCAACTACTTGTAACCACTCGCAATCACTCGCAACCACTCGCAACTACTTGTAACCACTCGCAATCACTCGCAACCACTCGCAACTACTTGTAACCACTCGCAATCACTCGCAACCACTCGCAACTACTTGTAACCACTCGCAATCACTCGCAACCACTCGCAACTACTTGTAACCACTCGCAATCACTCGCAACCACTCGCAACTACTTGTAACCACTCGCAATCACTCGCAACCACTCGCAACTACTTGTAACCACTCGCAATCACTCGCAACCACTCGCAACTACTTGTAACCACTCGCAATCACTCGCAACCACTCGCAACTACTTGTAACCACTCGCAATCACTCGCAACCACTCGCAACTACTCGTAACCACTCACAATCACTCGCAATCACTCGTAACCACTCGCAACCACTCGCAGCCACTCGCAACCACTGGCTGCCACTCGTAACCACTTGCAACCACTCGCAACTACTTGTAACCACTCACAATCACTGGCAATCACTCGTAACCACTCACAACCACTTGCAACCACTCGCAACCACTCGCAACCACTTGCAACCACTTACAACCACTGGCAACCACTCGCAACAATTCGCAACCACTGGCAACCACTCGCAGCCACTTGCACCCACTCGCAACCACTCACAACCTCGCACAACCACTGGAAACCACTCCTAACTACTTGCAACCACTCACAATCACTTGCAACCACTTGCAACCACTCACAACTACTTTGCGGCTAAAAGGGGGGAAAGTGTTACGTACCAGACGTACACGAGTCCCTAATCTTTCCGAGTGGGGACTTTTTATTACAAAAACAGCCCATCGCGTCGCCAGTCCGCGATATGCACTCCAACGGTCAAGGACAAACGAGCCAACTGCCTTGCCTCTAGTTAATCTTTCCGAACCTTCTGCCAACTTTGACCATTCTCGTGAACTTATGACAGAAGTATCACGACTTAGGTCGACTTCTCGATGCACCGAGACGAATGTGGATATATAGGGATGCATCTCGCATCTCCACCATCGAAGTCCCCCGACTTCTCGACGGACCTTCTCGAATCTGATCACTCACGACGCGACTCTGCACGCGTTGCTCGACAATCGACCCAACGACCCCGACTATGCCTCATTCGTAACTCGACACTTGTATGTATGTGTTTGATCATTCCGACACTTGTCATCGAAGTACAGTTGCCGCTAATTATGGATTGCTCAATTGTCCCAAATACTAAATCGTGTTCTGCCTCACAACTTCTACCTGTCCACCATCTACGCTTCGTTCAACATAACATCTGGAAGGTGGTTGAATTTGTCAAAACTTTAAGAACGCACACCAGAGGCCGGGACGGTTGGCCAAAATGCCCTCGACCGAACGCTCCTTAAAAAGTATCCATTTCCCCCAAATCCTCCAATTGTCTTGTGTCCAGCACCTCATCCCTGTGAATTACCCACGTTCTCGCTTTAACACCAACTATGTAGGTCAGATTTTGAAAATGCGGTCAGCTGTAGTAGTGTTAAGAGAATGGCATTAGTAGGAAGAGAATGTGGAACCATGGCTAGATTCTTGAAATGACCGAGTCGTTGCAGTATGGTCGGTGTAGCGTCGTCGTTGCAGCGTCCGCACTTGCGGGTGCACAGGCACACAGCAGCCAGTGGAAGATTCGCCACCCAAAGACAAAGCGCCAGGGCAGTGGATCCGCGCCAAGAACCGTGGGCGAGGTGGCCCATTGGAGGCAGACGCAGTGGCGGCGGATGTGTGACTGAAATCGTCGGCCAGTCCTCGCCGCACGTCGGTCAGGAAGTATGGCCACGGCAGGAGCAGGTCACAACTGACCTACGGTTCGAATCTCTTTGTTCAGACCGCAGCAGAGATCGCTGCAGCTTCGGAAACTGCCGCCAAGCTTGCTCCTTTCCCCCTCCCCAGCCCCTCCGCCCTTGTACTCTCCGCGAGCAGTCGGAGGCTTTCACCCAAATGCACCGCGGCTGCTGGCAAGTCAGCCGCAGGGGAGGGTGAAGCGCCGCCCTCACGCTCGTGCGCGCAGCGTGCGACCCACAGCGTGCTCCCTTGGACGGCGTGAGGGCAGCCCGGGTGGATGAGAGCCAAGCCTCGCGCTGCTGCCGGGCGAGGCGGCAAACCAAGGAAGAGCGAGATCGAGGAGGAGGGGG
>SZWC01002005.1:151472-168978 GCA_023375785.1 Penium margaritaceum | reverse complement strand
AGCTATGATTCAGGCTCGGAATCGAGCCTGAGTCATAGCTCGGGTACTATCGTTTGTGCTGCTGAAAAGTGCGCTGAGAAATTTTGAGGGAGCTTCCTAGTGAACTTGCCGGTGACTGGGCGTCAGCTCAGTCAGCTCGCAGCGTCAACACACCTCAGACGCGAAACGGCAAGAGTTTGGCTAGGTGACACAAATCGAGTGTCAAATGTGCTTCCATAGAAAACACATGCAGAGACAGTCACAACAATGAACAAAGCTGACCTTAATAGTCGTCAGGCGTGGCGCGTGACCAGTGCAGTTTGGGGAGCGTTGGGTTGCGCAAACAGTGCAAACGGCCCCGCCAAAGCTGAACCACTAGCCTGGCCATAACTCACTACACAGGCATCCAAATGAGACACCGTCTGAAGTATGACGACAAGGGTAACAAGCCGGTCAAACTCCACACATGCACGTCAGGTCTCCTCGTGACTCCGGAACATGTCTCCTGGTGCCCGGGTCTTGACCATAGAGAAAATTCTAGCAGCTACACACCCACAAACCTGGATGCCTGAACGTAGCAAGTGCATCACATGAGCACTTTTGTAGGTGATAGAGCAATCTCAGGATCCCCAAAAGACCTCCAGTGCCAACGTTGTGTGGAGCGGTGTCGGCTCAAAGCCCACACAGCATGCCCCCTGGACCGTAGAGCCCAACAACGCGAAACCTACACTTACACTTGCATAACAAGTAGATGGTGGTCTCACGGTGTTAGGTCTCCTTGTCACACCGGTACAACCCACCAGGTATTTGGGTCTCGACCATCAACACCTCGACCCATGTCAACCATAGCCCAGTACTGTTGTGCAAGCTAAAAACTAGTCTAGAGTGGCTCGTTGGGGCTGCAGCGTAGCTGGAATACGCATGGCCCCACTCTCGTTGCTTAGCATTGCTGCCCCCTCTAGCTCCTCTGAGACTTGTAAGAGAAACACTGCGCGTTGAGGAGTTAGCGCCAGAAAGGCAGACAAAACTGAAAATGAGTGATTAGCGATTGAGAATGAATGAAACTAAGAGACCCCTCACAAAACTAGGCCTAGCTCAGCTCTGTAGAGTTTGTTACTCAGGTTACCAACCAATCAGGAAAGTCTCTGTTTTATGGCGAGTTGAGTTTTCTCAGTGAGTCCTACCAGGCAGCCGACAGCCCCAAACCGGGGCGTCGTCCGTTTCTCCTCAGAACTGGACCATACCAAAATACCCACATTGCAAACACAGTCGTGTAGTAAGAATCATCAAGAAAAATAGCAGCAAGGAGATATGATGGCCCAAACCCAGGCAACGCCTAAGCCATAATCACCCCAACCACAACTGTGTCCTAGACAAGACATGGCGATACGAGTATGGTGGTGAGGTGAGATCTGGCACAAGACGTGCGCGGGCAGCATCTATGGAGGTAGTGATAGCTGTGGAAGTCTGCTGATGGAGCTGGGCGCGTCATGCGCTTGAGGGAAGAGGCTCAAGCAAGACATGTGCAAACCTCAATGTGCGTCGGCTCCACTCGATGACGCTCCAACAGTGTCTCGTCTCGCCATCGGTCATCTCAACACCGATCTACACAAGCCGGGAGGACACAACAGAGCACAATGAGGTGCACAAAACACAACAATCCCCCATGACTCACAGACGTAGTGCACATGGACGGGCAGCGACACATCCAACAGACAGGCATACTCCACTAGGACAGGTAGACACGTATGCATGCAGGGGTAGAGGGGGCAGCTCACGGACTCACACCGACCGCACTCGCAACCTTCCTTAACGAATTGCACTTCAGTGCCTTGGTCAATAAGTTTGCCAACTACCGTGTTGTCTCAAGCCACACAATCCTGACACTACTGTCATGCAACAACGAATGCACATAGTAACACCCGACATTGATGTGCTTTGTGCGTGTGTTTATCTCCGCCATCATTTTCAGCGATGGCCATGTCACTCTCATTGTCACAATGCAACGTGATGGACGCGATGGACTGACGCAACTCGGACAATAGGTGACGCAACCACACACTCTCACATGCGCCAGAGCCAAGGGCTATACACTCAGCCTTAGCAGTGCTGCGTGCAATACATCCTTGCTTTCCACTGCGCCAGGACATTATCGTGTTGCCAATGAGAAAGATCCAGACAGTGCGTCTCTTACCGTCCGGACTGTCGGCCCAGTCACTATCGGTGTAGTCCATCGCAACAACAGATGGCTGTCGGTAGAACATGAGGCCTCGTCGTGGAGTCAAAACGACAAAGTGCAATACCCAGATCGCATCCTCAAAATGGAGGTGACGGGGCTCTTAGGAGAACTGAGCCAGGAGGTTGACGGCAAACATAATTTTTGGGCGCGTCGTCTCTGTCAGGAATATCAGTGACCCGATGACGCGCAGATACGTGGTCACATCAACTGGCTCCCCCACCATGGCTAGATCAAGACTCTTCAGCTTTGCCTCGCCATTGGATGACATGGGTGAGGATGCGCTTGGCACGAGGGGCAGGTCCTCGGCAAAGCGAGCGGACAAGGATTGGACGTAGGCTGCCTAGCGGACGTGCAAGACATCTTCAGAGCGATCATGTTCTAGCTCCATGCCCATGGGAGACGACACGCGTTGATTCAGACAATGACGACCAGTCGGAAGGCAAGGAGGGCAAAGCAGCAGGAGACAAAAGGAAGCGGTACAAGGCAGTCATCTGGAAGTTTTTTAGAAAGAAGCTGGCGGATCCGGACCAAGCAGACTGCCAGACATGTGGGAAGGACTAAAACTGCAAGCAGGGCAACACCTCCGCCATACGCAAACACCTTTGCATCACCCACAGGAAACTCTTTGANAAGCCATTCGAGCAGACCCTGCAGCTGGAACGACAGTCATTGGGTGGGAGGTCGCAGGGTTAGGCTGCACCTTCAATAAACAGTACTTTGTGTGCTGCATATGGAAGCATGTGATTGAAAAAAAACGTGAGTTTTTTGTCAATGGAGTCCTACTGGCTGGACACGGCCTTCCAGCACTGTAACCCGTTCGCCAAGGTCCCCAGGTGCATGACCATCGCGCGCAGTATCGTCACAGGAGCCGTTTTGGAAGAGGCTTTGGCGGATGCTTGCCAAAGTCACCTCAGCCATCAGCTTCACGAATGACGACCAGAAGTCCAACGCAAACATGAAGTACGTCGGGATCACGGCCCACTGGGTGGCCGACTTCAAGCATGGCACTTTCCTTCCCGGCCGTCCCAGATTTTCCCATCGCACTGACAATCTTTGAGGTGTTTTCGGAAGCTTTGAAGGGGTGGGGGCTGTGGGACCGCATGTTCTGCATCACTGTGGACAACGAAAGCACGAATGATGCCGTGATTGACCGCCACATCAATCCAGTAGGCTACGGTTTTGAGAAGGCCGGGTAGATTCGCAGCCTCAGCCATATTATGAATCTGGCTATCAACAGCTTGCTGTCCCTCCCCGCCGTGTCTTTTTCCATCACCAAGGCCCGGAAGATTGCAACTTTTGCAACTCGCAGCACTCCAAGGGAGCAATCCCTCATCACTGCATGTAGCACTGCAGGAGTGAAGTACCAATCCTTACACCTTGACACGGAGACTCGGTGGAACTCAACGCTTGACATGTGCAGCAGAGTGTTGTTCCTCCGCAGAGTCCTTGTGCCATGGCTGGGTGAGTATGGCTGAGACGACACCTTGCTAACTCCCTCCGATAAGGAGTGGGGGACCATTGCATTGCTCACCCTCATTCTCAAGCCCTTCAAATCTTACACTGACGACATCAGCGGGTCGAAGTACACGACACTCATCCTTGTCATTCCATTTTTTGAGAGCATGCTCACAAAGACACGGATGGCAGGTGCGTTCCATCAACGCTGAAAAGAAGGGGAAGCGGTGGGGTGCAGAGGGCCGGCTGAACATGAAGGAGAAGCTGCTGGCCGACATGCGCGCAGGCCTCGAGGCCGTCATGGCAAAGTTGGAGAAGTACCCCGCGCTGCTCACGGACCGTCACCTGCTAGCAGCAGCAGCAGACCCTCGGTTCCGGCTCCGCTACTTCGACAAAACCCATCGCCTGATGGGAATTGCGTCAGAGGCCGAGCTGTAGGTGAAGGTGCTGGAGCTGTTGCGCCCGTACCATGTGAAGGTGGTTGCAGCATGAGAGGTAGCGGAGGCTACAGCAGCAGCAGAAGCAGCTGCAGGAGCAGAAGACGGTGCACCTGCCGAGTGCAGCCAGGACAGCCAGACCAGCCAGAGTGCAGCAGCAGCAGCATCAGCAGCTGAACCACGCCAGCTTCGTCCCCACGTGCTGCAGCAGCAACATGAAGATGAAGAATTGGTAGAAGCAGCCTTAGCTGATCCGGTGGGGGACATTTTTGCCCCACGTGCTGCAGCCGCAGCACGTGAAGAGGCACCAACAAGCAGCTTGGAGGGAGAGTTGGAGCGGTGGGCGAAGCTCCCGGTTGAGAAGCCGCATTGTAACGTCCTGCAGCACTACAAGAAGAAGGAGAAGACCTTCCCCACCCTCTTCCTTGCAGAAATGGACTCATTCGCAGTCTCGGCGACGTCATCACGGACTTCCGCCATTCACTGGACCACTTGACCATGGAAAACCTCCTCACGATGAAGTCGTGGATCAACGAGAGGAGTCTCCTCGAGTTCCCCATCGACTGCCACGGCAATGTTGCCCCCGAACTGAGACAGGAGGAGGAACGAGTCAACGAGCTGCGACAGAAGGAGACAACCAGATTGGTGGGAGAGGCTGCTGAGGAGTTGGAGGGGTTGCGGCTGTTCGACACGGGGGATAAGGATGAGGGGATCAGTACGGGGGGCATGGTGATGACGACGATGATGAGGACGATGGTGACGACTGATATACTAGCATAGCACCGTGATTGTTGTCATGCTTTGCAATGTTATGTTTTAAAGTCAGCTGCTTTCCTTTCCAACGTTTTGTTTCATACTTGGCTTCAATGTCATTGATTTCTCATGTTCCATTTTTGCATGTCAATGTGTAGTATGCCAGGTACATGGTATTTATGTGATTCAGACTTGCTTGGCAACGTTGTGGTCATCATGTTGAAGAGATTGTAATGGTTCAGAATGAATTACACCACACTACATGCTGCTGCAAACAGTTAATGAAGAATCAGTTCTATGCCTTGACATGAAGTAAGAAACCTTTGCAATGCCGATGAATTTATGCTTTATACATCCAGTGAAACAGTTGTCTTGAATTGAGATGTTCCCTCATATTTCAATGACTGTAAGTCGAGGTAGTCTAACATTTGGTGTACCACCAAATGGCATGAGGCAAAAAATGTATGTAGGTACAGTTCATGTGTGACTTTTGCATGATATCATTGATTCTGGTGGAAATCCCTGAAATTTGCATGAGAACCGTGAAGAATCTCGATTCTGATTCTGGGCTTACGGAACTGGAATCTCGGTTCTGATTCTGGGCTGGAATCGGAATCAAGGTTCCGGTTCATTCCTGATAATCGCGATTCAGAACCGGTGTGCACCCTTACTCAAAGGGGCTAGCGGAGGCGCACGAGGCTGGTGGCCTGGAGGAACCAGCGGACATGGACGGGGCTACCACTTTGGAGAGGCCAGCGGACACAACAGGGGCTACCGGCCCGGAGGGACCACCGGGCGAGATCGAGGCCACCGGCCCGGAGGAACAAGTGGATGCGACTGGTGCCGCTGACTTGATGGGATCGACGGATGAGACCGAGGCTACCAGAGGCTGCCTGAAAGGACCAGTAAACACGAACGGTGCTACCAACCAGGAGGGACTAGCTGAGTTTACGCACAACGTTTATGCACAAAATTTATGCACAAAGTTTCTTCACAACAATTAAACACAAAGTTTATGCGCAATTTTTATGCGGAGGTTATGCACAACTTTTATGCACGAAGTTTTTGCACAACGTTTATGCACAAAGTTTGTGCACAACATTTGTACACAAAGTTTCTCCACAAATTTTATGCACAAAGTTTATGCAAAACGTTTGTGCAAAAAGCTTATGCACAAAGTTTATGCACAAAGTTTCTGCACAACGTTTATGCACAAAGTTTATGCACAAAGCTTATGCACAAAACTTATGCACAAAGTTTCTGCACAACGTTTATCGCAAAGTTTATGCACAACGTTTAAGCACAAAGATATGCAAAGTTAATGCAAAACGTTTATGCACAAAGTTTAAGCACATAGTTTGTGCACAAAGTCTATGCACAAAGTTTATGCACAAAGTTCATGCACAGAGTCTTTACACAAAGTTTATGCACAAAGTTTATGCACAAGCGTTCTGCACAACGTTTCTGCACAACGTTTATGCACAAAGTTTTTGCACAACATTTATTCACAGTTTTATGCACAAAGTTTATGCAGAGATTATGCACAAAGTTCATGGACAAAGTTTCTGCACATATGTACAAAAACTATGCACAAAGTTTATGCACAGAGTTTATGCAAAATCTGTATGCACAAACTTTATGCACAAAGTTTCTGCACAAAGTTTATGTCCAAAGTTTATGCACAAAGCCTATGCACAAAGTTTCCACACAAAGTTTATGCACAAAGTTTATGCGCAGAGTTTATGCACCAAGTTTATGCAAAACGTTTATGCACAACGTTTCTGCACAAAGTTTATGCACAAACTTTATGCACAAAGTTTCTGCACAAAGTTTATGTCCAAAGTTTATGCACAAAGCCTATGCACAAAGTTTCCACACAAAGTTTATGCACAAAGTTTATGCGCAGAGTTTATGCACCAAGTTTATGCAAAACGTTTATGCACAACGTTTCTGCACAAAGTTTATGCACAAACTTCATGCACAATGTTTATGCACAAAGTTTCTGCACAAATTTTATGCACAACGTTTGTGCACAACGTTTATGATCAAAGTTTATGCACAGAGTTTATTCACAAAGTTTATGCACAAAGTTTATACAAAACGTTCATGCACAAATTTTATGCACAACGTTTATGCACAAAGTTTATGCACAATGTTTATGCACAAAGTTTATGCACAAGGTTTATCAACAAAATCTATGCAAAGTGTTTATGCACAATGTTTGTGCAAAACGTTTATACACAACGTTTTTGCACAAATGTTATGCAAAAAGTTTGTGCGTAAAGTTTATGCACAAACGTTTATGCACAAAGTTTATGCACAAAGTTTATGCACAAAGGTTATGCACAAAGTTTGTGCACAAAGTTCATGCAGAAAGTTTATGCACAAAGTTTTTGCACAATATTCATGCACAATATTTATGCACAAATTTTATGCACAATTTTTATGCACAGTTTATGCACAAAGTTTATGCACAATGTTCATGCACAAAGTTCATGCACAAAGTAAATGCACAAAGCTTATGCACAAATTTTCTGCAAACATTTTATGCACAAAGTTAATGCACAAAGTTAATGCACAAAGTTTATGCACAAATCTTATGCAAAAAGTTAATGCACAATGTTTCTGCACAAATTGTATGCACAATACTCATGCACAAATGTTTTGCACAAAGTTAACGCACAAAGTTTTGTGCACAAAACTTATGGAAAATGTCTATGCACAAAGCTTATGCACAAGGTTTCTGCACAAAGTTTATGGACAAATTTTTGGACAAAGTTTATGCACAAAGTTTGTGCACAACGTTTATGTACAACGTGTGTGCACAAAGTTTACGCACAAAGTTTCTGCACAAAGTTTTTTCAGAAAGTTTAGGCACAAAGATTTTTCACAAAGGTATTGCACAACGTTTATGCACAAAGTTTATGCACAAACGTTATGCACAAATTTTATACACAAAATTTATACACAAAGTTTATGCACAAAGTTTATGCACAGAGTTTCTTCACGAATTTTATGCACAAAGTTTATGCACAAAGTTTATGCACAGAGTTTGTGCACAAAGTTTATGCACAAAGTTTATGCACAGAGTTCATGCACAGAGTTTATGCACAAACTTTATGCACAAACTTTATGCACAAAGTTTCGTTACAAAGATTATGCACAAATTTCATACATAAATCTTATGCGCAAAGTTTATGAAGAGTTTATCCACAAATTTTATGCACAAAGTTTCTGCACATTGTTCATGCACAAAGTTAATGCATAAAGTTTATGCACAACGTTTATGCACAATTTTTGTCCACAAATTCTATGCACAATTTTTATGCCCAAAGTTTATGCACAAAGTTTATGCACAAAGTTTGTGAACATTGTTTATGCACAAAATTTACATACAAAGTTTATGTAAAACGTTTACGCACAAAGCTAATGCAAAACGTTCATGCACAAATTTTTTGCACAAAGCTTATGCACAACGTTTGTGCACAAAGTTTATGCACAACATTTATGCACAGCGTTTATGCACACCGTTTATGCACAAAGCTTATGCACAAAATCTATGCACAAAGTTTATGCACAAAGTTAATGCAAAACGTTCATGCACAAAGTTTTTGCACAAAGTCTATGCACAACGTTTGTGCACAAAGTTTATGCACAAAGTTTATGCACAACGTTTGTGCATACCGTTTATGCACAATGTTTATGCACAAAGGTTATGCACCAGGCTTATGCACAAAGTTTAGGCACAACGTTTTTGCACAATTTTTATGCACAAAGTTTATGCACACCAATTATGCACAGAGATTATTCACGGACTTTGTGCACAAATTTTATGCGCAAAGTTTATACAGAAACAGTATACACAAAGTTTATGCACAAAGTTGATGCACAACGTTTATGCACAAAGTTTATACACAGAGTTTATGCACAAAGTTTTGGCGCAACATTTACGCACAAAGTTTATGCACAGAGTTTGTGCACAAAGTTAATGCACAAAGTTTATGTACAAATTTTATGCACAAAGTTTCTGCACAAAGTTTATGCACAAAGTTTATGCACATAGTTTATGCACAAATGTTATGCACAAATTCTGTGCAAAACGTTTATGCACAATGTTTCTCTACAAAGTTTATGCACAATGTTTATGAACAATTTTTTGCACCAATTTCATGCACAAATTTTGTGCACAAAGTTCATGTAAAACGTTTATGCACAAAATTTATGCACAAGGTTTCTACACAAAGTTAATGTACAATTTTTTGGACAAAGTTCATGCACAAAGTTTGTGTACAATGTTTATGCACAATGTTTGTGCAAAACGTTTATGAACAAAGTTTATGCACAAAGTTTCTGCACAAAGTTTTTTCACAAGATTTATGCACAATATTTTTTCACAAAGTTTATGCACACCGTTTATGCACAAAGTTTATGCACAAAGGTTATGCACAGAGTTCACGCACAGAGTTTATGCACAAAGTTTGTGCACAAACTTTATGCACAACGTTTCTGCACAAAGTTTATGCACAACTTTAATACACAAAGTTTATGCGCAAAGTTTATGAAGAGTTTATCCACAAAGTTCATGCACAATGTTTCTGCACAGTGGTTATGCACAACTTTTATGCATAAAGCTTATGCACAACGCTTATGCACAATGATTGCCCAAAAGGTCTATGCACAAATTTTATGCGCAAAGTTTCTGCACAAAGTTTATGCACAAAGCTTATGCACAACGTTTATGCACAAAATGTCTGCACAAAGTTTATGTACAAAGTTTATGCACAAAGTTTATGCAAAACGTTTATGGACAAAGTTTTTGCACAAAGTTCATGCACAACGTTTTTCCTCAATGTTCATGCAAAACGTTTATGCAAAACGTTTATGCACAAAGTTTATGCACAAAGCGTATGCACAAAATGTATACACAAAGTAAATGCACAAAGTTTATGCAAAACGTAAATGCACAAAGTTTTTGCAAAAATTTTATGCACAACGTTTGTGCACAAAGTTTATGCACAATGTTTATGCACACTGTTTATGCACAAACTTTATGCACAAAGCTTATGCACAAAATGTATGCACAAATTTTATATACAATGTTTATGCACAAAGGTTATGCACCAGGTTTATGCACAAAGTTTAGGCACAACGTTTGTGAACAAAGTTTTTGCACAAAGTTTATGCACACCGTTTATGCACAAAGATTATTCACGGATTTTGTGCACAAAGTTTATGCACAAAGTTAATGCACAAACATTACGCACAAAGTTTATGAACAAAGTTTATGCACAACGTTTACACACAAAATTAATGCACAGATTTTGTGCACAAAGGTTATGCACAAAGTTTGTGCATGAAGTTTATGCACAGAGTTTATGCACAAAGTTTATGCACAAAGTTTATGCACATGGTTTATGCACAGTATTTATGCACAAAGTTTGTGCAAAAATGTTATGCACAACGTTTTTGTACAAAGGTTATGCAAAACTTTTGTGCGTAAACTTTATGTACAAAATTTATGCACAAAATGTAAGCACAAATTTTAAGCAAAAAGGCTATGCAAAACGCTTATGCACAACGTTTATGCATAAAGTTGATGCAAAACGTTTATGCACAAGGTTTACGCACAAAGTCTACGCACAAAGGTTTGGCACAATTTTTATGCACACAATTTATGCACAAAGCTTAAACACAAAATTAATGCACAATGTTTATGCACAAAGTTTATGCACAATGTTTATGCACAAATATTTTGCACAAAGTGTATGCACAAAGTTTGTGCACAAAGATTATGCATAAAATTTATGCACAAAGTTTATGCACAATGTTCTGCACAATGTTTTACCACAAAATTTAAGCACAAAGATTATGCACACCGTTTATGCACAAAGATTATTCACAACATTTGTGCACAAAGTTTATGCACAAAGTTTATACACAAACATTATGCACAAAGTTTATGCACAACGTTTATGCACAAAGTTTATACACAAAGATTATGCACAAAGTTTTGGATTAAGTTTATGCACAAAGTTTGTGCACAATGCTTATGCTCAATGTTTGTGCACAAAGTTTATCCACAAAGTTTATGGAAAAATTTTATTCACAAAGTTTATGCACAAAGTTTATGCACAAATTTTATGCACACATTTTATGCACAACGTTTACGCACAGAGTTAATGCACAGAGTTTGTGCACAAAGATTATGCACAACGTTTATGCACAAATTTTATGCAAAAAAAATTCTGCACAAAGTTTGTGCACAAAGTTTATGCAAAAATTTAATACACAAAGTTTATGCACAAAGTTTGTGCACAAAGCTTATGCACAAATTTTATGAAAAACGTTTATGCACAATGTTTGTGCACAAAGTTTATGCCCAAAATTTATGCACAATTTTTTGGCACTAAGCTTATGCACAAAGTTTGTGCACAAAGTTCATGCAGAAGGGTTCTGCACAAAGTTTATGGACAAAGTTTTGAACAAAGTTTATACACAAATTTTGTGCACAACGTTTATGCACAATGTTTGTGCACAAAGTTTACGCACAAAGTTTATACACAACATTTCTGCACAAAGTTTGTGCACAATGTTTATGCACAATGTTTGTGCACAAAGTTTATGCACAAAGTTTCTGCACAAAGTTTTTTCACAAGGATTATGCACAAAGTGTTTTCACAAAGTTTATGCACAACGTTTATGCACAAAGTTTATGCACAAAGTTTATGCAAAAAATTAATGCACAAATGTTATGCACAAAACCTATACACAAAGTATATGCACAAAGTTCATGCACGGAGTTTCTTCACAAATTGTATGCACAACGTTTATGCACAGAGTTTGTGCACAACGTTTATGCACAAATTTAATGCACAAAGTTAATGCACAAAGGTTATGCACAGAGTTCATGCACAGAGTTTTTGCACAAAGTTTATGCACAAACTTTATGCACAAAGTATTTTGACAGAGTTTATGCACAACTTTTGTACACAAAGTTTATGCGCAAAGTTTATGAAGATTTTATCCACAAAGTTCATGCACAAAGTTTCTGCACAATATTTGTGCACAAAATTTGTGCATAAAGTTTATGCACAAACTTTATGCACAATGTTTGTGCACACATTCTATGCACAAAGGTTATACACAATTTTTATGCAAAAAAATTGTACACAAAGCTTATGCACAACGTTTCTGTACAAAAATTTACGCACAAATTTCATGTACTTAGTTTATGCACAAAGTTTATGCAAAACGTTAATGCCCAAAGTTTTTGCCCAAACATTATGCACAATGTTTGTGCACAAAGTTTATGCAAAACGTTTATGCACAACGTTTAAGCACACCAATTATGCACAAAGTTTATGCACAAAGCTTATGCACACAGTTTTTGCACAAATTTTATGCACAAAGTTTATGCCAAACGTTTATGCACAAAGTTTATGCACAAAGTTTATGCACAACGTTTATGCACAAAGTTTTTGCACAAATTTTATGCACAACGTTTATGCACAAAGTTTTGGAAAACGTTTATGCACAAAGTTTGTGCACAATGCTTATGCACAATGTTTGTGCACAGATTTTATGCACAAAGTTTATGGAAAAATGATATTCACAGGGTTTATGCACAGTATTTATGCACAAATTTTATGCACAAAGACTATGCACAAAGTTTATGTACAACGTTTACGCACAAAGTTTATGCACAGAGTTTGTGCACAAAGTTTATGCACAAAGTTTGCGCGTATGTTTTATGCACAGAGTTTATGCATCAAGTTTATGCAAAACCTTTATGCACAAATTTTATGCACAGTATTTATGCACAAAGTTTGTGCAAAAAGGTTATGCACAACGTTTTTGCACAAAGTTTATGCAAAACGTTTGTGCATAAAGTTTATGTACAATGTTTATGCACAAAGTTTAAGCAGAAAGGCTATGCAAACGGTTTATGCACAACGTTTATGCACAAAGATGATGCAAAATGTTTATGCACAAAGTTTATGCACAAAGTCTATGCACAGAGTTTATGCATAAACTTTATTAACAATGTTTATGCACAAATATTATGCACATTGTTTATGCACAATGTTTATTCACAAATATTTTGCACAAAGTGTATGCACAAAGTTTATGCACAAATTTTATTCACAAAGTTTACGCATAAAGTTCATGCACAAAGTTTATGCACAATGTTTCTGCAAAACGTTTTTGCACAAAGTTTATGCACAAACTTTATGCACAAAGTTTGTTCACAAAACTTATGCACACTGTTTTCGCACAAAGTTTATGCACAAAGTTTATGCACAAAGGTTTTTCACAAAGTTTTTGCACAAGTTTTATGCACAAAGTGTATGCACAAAGTTTATGTGCATTGTTTATGCACAACGTTTATGCACAGAGTTTGTGCACAAAGTTTATTCACAAACTTTATGCACAAAGTTTATGCACAACGTTTATGCACAAAGTTTATGCCAAAGTTTTATGCACAATGTTTATGCACAAACGTTCTGCACAAAGTTGATCCACAACGTTTATTCACAAAGTTTGTGCACGAAGTTTACGTACAAAGTTCAGTCACAAACTTTGTGCACAAATTTTGTGCACAAAGTTTCTGCACAGAGTTTATGCACAGAGTTTATGCACAAAGTTTATGCAAAACGTTTCTGCGCAACGTTCTTGCACAACATTTATGCACAAAGTTTATGCATAGAGTTTGTGCACAAAGTTTATGCACAAAGATTGTGCATAACGTTTACACACAAAGTCTTTGCACCAAAATTATGTACAAAGCTTATGCACAAATATTATGCACAACGTTTATGCACAAAGTTTATGCACAAAGATTGTGCATAACGTTTACACACAAAGTCTTTGCACCAAAATTATGTACAAAGCTTATGCACAAATATTATGCACAACGTTTATGCACAAAGTTTATCCACAAAATTCATGCACAATGTTTATGCACAAACATTTTGCACAAAGTGTATGCACAAAGTTTATGCACAAAGTTTATGCCAAACGTTTATGCACAAACGTTCTGCACAAAGTTGATGCACAACTATTATTCACCAATTTTTTGCACAAAGTTTACATACAAAGTTTAGCCACAAATTGTATGCACAAAGTTTATGCACAGAGTTTATGCACAGAGTTTATGCACAGAGTTTCTGCACAGAGTTTATGCACAGAGTTTATGCAAAACGTTTATGCATATAGTTTGTGCACAAATTTTATGCACACATATTGTGCATAATGTTTACACGCAAAGTCTCTACACGAAAATTATGCACAAAGCTTATCCACAAAGTTTATGCACAACGTTCATGCACAAAGTTTATCCACTAAGGTTATGCACAATGTTTATGCACAAAAATTCTGCACAAAGTGTATGCACAAAGTTTATGCACAAAGTTTATCCACAAAGATTGTGCATAACGTTTACACACAAAGTCCCTGCACAAAAACTATGCACAAAGATTATGCTCAAAGTTTATGCACACCGTTTATGCACAAAGTCTACGCACAATGTTTCTGCACAAAGTTTTCACACAAAGTTTATGCACAAAGTTTATGCACAAAGTTTTTACACAAAGCTAATGCACAATGTTTGTGCACAAAGTTTGTGCACAAAGTTTATGCACAAAGGTTATTCACAAAGTTTATGCACAAATTTTATGCACAAAGTTTATGCACAACATTTATGCACAAAGTTTATGCATAGAGTTTGTGCACAAATTTTATGCACAAAGTTTATGCACAAAGATTGTGCATAACGTTTACACACAAAGTCTTTGCACCAAGATTATGTACAAAGCTTATGCACAAATATTATGCACAACGTTTATGCACAAAGTTTATCCACAAAATTCATGCACAATGTTTACGCACAAATATTTTGCACAAAGTGTATGCACAAATTTTATGCACAAAGTTTATGCACAAAGTTTATGCCAAACGTTTATGCACAAAGTTTATGCCAAACGTTTATGCACAAAGTTTATGCACAAACGTTCTGCACAAAGTTGATGCACAACTGTTATTCACCAATTTTTTGCACAAAGTTTACATACAAAGTTTAGTCACAAATTGTATGCACAAAGTTTCTGCACACAGTTTATGCACCGAGTTTATTCACAAAGTTTATGCACAAAGTTTATGCACAAAGTTTATGCACAAAGTTTATCCACAACATTTATGCACAAAGTTTATGCACAGAGTTTGTAAACAAAGTTTATGCACAATATTTATGCACAAAGTCTATGCACAAAGCTTATGCACAAAGTTGATGCCCAAAGTTTATGCACATCGTTTATGCACAAACGTTCTGCGCTGAATTGATGCACAACGTTTATTCACATACTTTGTGCACGATGTTTCTGTACAAAGTGTATGCACAAATTCTATGCACAAAGATTCTGCACAGAGTTTATGCACAGAGTGTATGCACAAAGTTTGCGCAAAACGTTTCTGCACAAATTTTTTGCACATCATTTATGCACAAAATTTTATGCACAGAGTTTGTGCAAAAATTTTATGCACAAAGATTGTACATAACGTTTACACACAAAGTCTTTGCACAAAAAATATGCACAAAGTTTATGCACAAGTTTTAAGCACAATGTTTATGGACAAAGTTTATGCACAACTTTTATGCACAACATCTATGCACGAAGTTTATGCACAACGTCTATGCACAAAGTTTATGCACAAAGTTTATGCACAGAGTTTATGCACTAAACGTATGCACAAGCGTTCTGCACAAAGTTTATACACAACGTTTATGCACCAAGTTTTTGCACAACGTTTTTGCACAATTTGATGCAGAAAAGTTATGCAGAGTTTATGCACAAAATGCATGCATAAAGTTTCTACACAAAGATTATTTACAAAAATTATGCAAAACGGTTATGCACAGAGTTTATGCAAGATTTGTATGCACAAATTTTATGCACAACGTTTTGTGCACAAAGTTTATGCCCAAATTTTATGCAAAAATCCTATGCACAAAGTTTATGCACAGAGTTTATGCAAGATTTGTATGCACAAATTTTATGCACAACGTTTTGTGCACAAAGTTTATGCCCAAATTTTATGCAAAAATCCTATGCACAAAGTTTATCCACAAAGTTCATGCACAAAGTTTATGCACCATGTTTATGAAAAACATTTATGCACAATGTTTCTGCACAATTTTTTCCCACAAAGTTCATGAAAAATATTTTTGCACAAAGTTTGTGCACAAGTTCTATGCACAAGTTTTATGCACAAATTCTATGCACAAAGTTTATACACAAAGTTTCAGCACAAATGTTCTGCACACAATTTATGCACAAAGCTAATGCAAAACGTTTACGCACAAAAAGTATCCACAAAAATTATGCACAAAGCTTCTGCACAAGTATTATGCACAAAGTTTATGCACAAATTTTATGCACAAGGGTTGTGCACAAAGTTTATGCACAAATTTTATTCACAAAGTTCATGCACAAAGTTTATGCACAATTTTTATGCACAAAGAATATGCACAGTTTATGCACAAAGGGTATGCACAAAGTTTATGCTGAATGTTTGTGCACAAATTGTATGTACAAAGTTCATGCAAAACGTTTATGCACACAGTTTTTGCACAAATTTCATGCACAATGTTATTCGCAAAGTTTACACACAAAGCTTATGCACAATGGTTATGCACAAAGTTTATGCACAAATTTTATGCACAATGTTTGTGCCCAACGTTTTTGCACAAAGTTTACGCACAAAGTTTATGAACAAAGCCTATGCAGATACTTTATGAACAAAGTTTATGCACAAAGCTTACGCACAAAGTTTATGCACAAGGTTTTTGCACAACGTTTGTGCACACGTTTTATGTACAAAGGTTATGCAAAACATTTATGCACAATTTTTATGGACAAAGTTTATGCAAAACTTTTCTGTACAAAGTTTATGCACAAACTTTCTGCACCAAGTTTATGCAATGTTTTTATGCAAAACGTTTATGCACAAAGTTTATTCACAGAGTTTATGCACAAAGTTTCCGCACAATGTTTATGTAAAAACTTTATGCACAACGTTTATGCACAAATTTTCTGTACAAAATTTATGAACAAGGCTTATGCACAAAGTTTATTCACAAATTTTATGCACAAAGTTTATGCACAACTTTTATGCACAAAATTCATTCACAATGTTTATGCACAAAGTTTATGCACAAAGTTTCTGCACAAAGGTTATGCACAAAGACTATGCTCAACGTTATGCACAAAGTACATGCACAAAGTTTATTCACAGAGTTTATGCACAAAGCTTATGCACATAGTTTATGCATAATATTTATTCACAAAGTTTGTGCACAAAGTTTATGCACAAGGTTTGTGCACAAAGTTTATGCAGAAAGGTTATGCACAAAGTTTATTCACAGAGTTTATGCACAAAGCTTATGCACATAGTTTATGCATAATATTTATTCACAAAGTTTGTGCACAAAGTTTATGCACAAGGTTTGTGCACAAAGTTTATGCAGAAAGGTTATGCACAAAGTTTATGCACAACGTTTGTGCACAAAGTTCGTGCACAAAGTTTATGCAAAACTTTTATGCGCAAATTTTATGCACAAAGTTTATGCACAAAGTTTATGCACAAA
>SZWC01002005.1:126916-150935 GCA_023375785.1 Penium margaritaceum | reverse complement strand
GTTTGTGCACAAAGTTCGTGCACAAAGTTTATGCAAAACTTTTATGCGCAAATTTTATGCACAAAGTTTATGCACAAAGTTTATGCACAAAGTTTATGCACACCGTTTATGCATGAAGATTATGCACAAAGTTTATGCACAAAGTTTATGCACAAAACTTCCTCAAAACGTTTCTGCACAAAGTTTATTCACAAAGTCTATTCACAAAGTTTATGCACAGTGTTTATTCAAAAATATTATGCACAATGATTATGCACAACATCTATGCACGTCGTTTATGCACAAATTCTATGCAGAAAGTTTATGCACAAAGCTTATGAACAAAGTTTATGCACAAACCTGATGCTCAAAGTTTATGTGCAAAGTTTGTGCACAATTTTTATGCACAACGTCAGTGCACAAAGTTTATGCTCAAAGTTTATGCACAGAGTTATTAAAAACGTTTATGCACAAAGTTTGTGCAAAACGTTCATGAACAAATTTTATGCACAAAGTTTGTGCACAAAACTTATGCACAATATATATGCACAGATTTTGTGAAAAACGTTCATGCACAATGTTTCTGTACAATGTTTATGCAAAACTTTTGTGAGTAAACTTTATGCTAAAAGTTTATGCACAAAGTTTATGCACAAAGGGTATGCACAAAGTTTTTGCACAAAGTTCATGCAGAAACATTTTGCACAATTTGTGCATAAATATTGTGTATGCACAATATTTATGCACAAATTCTATGCAAAATTTTTAGGCACAAAGTTTATGCACAAAGTGTATGCACAAAGTTTCTGCACAAAGTTTATGCACAATTTATCATGCACAAAGCTTCTGCACAAAGTTTCTATACAAAGTTTATGAACAGTGTTAATGCACAAAGTTTATGCACAAAGTTTATGCACAAAGTTTGTGCACAAATTCTATGCACAAAGTTTATGCACAATGCTTCTGCACAACGTTTATGCACAATATTTCAGCACAAAGGTTTTGCACAAAGTCAATGCACAAAGTTTGTGCACAAAAGTTTATTGAAAACGTTGAAGCAGAAAGTTTATGCACAAAGATTATGCACAAAGCTTACGCACAAAGTTTCTGTACAAAAATTATGCACAATGTTTATGCAGAACGTTTATGCACAACGTTTATGCACAAGGTTTATGCACAAAGGTTATGTACAAAGTTTTGGACAAAGTTTATGCACAAAGTTTGTGCAAAATGTTTATGTACAATTTTTGTGAATAAAGTTTTTGCACAAAGCTTATGCACAAAGTTTCTGCACAAAGTTTGTGCAAAACGTTTATGCACACCGTTTATGCACAAATTTTATGCACAATATTTATGCACAAGGTTTATGCAAAAAATTTATACACAAAGTCTATGCACAAGGTTTATGCACAGCGTTTCTTCACAAATTTTATGCACAAAGTTTATGCACAAAGTTTTAGCATAAAGTTTGTGCACAACGTTTATGCACAAAGTTTATGCGCAGAGTTTATGCACAGAGTTTATGCACAAGTTTTATGCACATATCTTCTTCACAAAGTTTATGCACAACTTTTATACGCAAATCTTATGCGCAAAGTTTATGAAGAGTTTATCCACAATGTTTATGCACATAGTTTTTGCAGAATGTTTATGCACAAAGTTTATGCATAAAGTTTATGCTCAACGTTTATGAACAACGTTTGTCCACAAAGTCTGTGCACAAAGTTTATGCACAAAGTTTATGCACAAATTTTGTTCAAAAAGTTTATGCACATAGTTTATGTACAAAAGTTATGCACAAAGTTTATGTACAAAGTTTATGCACAAACGCTATGCTAAACGTTTATGCACAAGGTTTTTGCACAAAGTTTATGCACAACGTTTGTGCATCACGTTTATGCACGAAGTTTATGGACAAAGTTTATGCACACCGTTTATGCACAAAGTTTACGCACAAAGCTTATGCACAAAACTTATGCAAAACGTTTGTACACAAAGTTTATGCAAAACGTTTATGCACAAAGTTTTTGCACAAAGCTTATGCACAAAATGTATGCACAGAGGTTATGCACCAAGTTTATGCACAAATTTTAGGCACAACGTTTCTGCACAAAGTTTTTGCACAAAGTTTATGAACACTGTTTATGCACAAAGATTATTCGCTGTGTTTTTGCACAACTTTTATGCACAAAGTTTATGCACAAATATTATTCACAAAATTTATGCACAAAGTTTATGCACAACGTTTATGCACAAAGTTTATGCACAAAGTTTTGGACAAAGATTATGCACAAAGTTTGTGCACAATGCTTATGCACAATGTTTTTGTAAAACGTTTATGCACAAAGTTTATGGACAAATGTTATTCACAAAGTTTCTGCACGAAGTTTATGCACAAAGCTTATGCACAAATTTTATGCACAATGTTTATGCACAACGTTTATGCACAGATTTTGTGCACAAAGTTTATGCACAAAGTTTATGCACAGAGATTTTGCACAAAGAATATGCCAGAATGTATGCACAAAGTTTGTGCAAAAAGGTGATGCACAAAGATTTTGCACAAAGTTAATGCAAAACGTTTGTGTGTAAAGTAATGCACAAAGTTTATGCCAAACGTTCATGCACCAAGTTTAAGCACAAAGGTTATGCACAAATTTTACACACAAAGTTTATGCACAAAGGTCATGCAAAACGTTAATGCACATAGTTTATGCACTATCTCTATGCAGAGAGTTTTTGCACAAATTTTATGGAAAATACTTATGCATAAAGTTTATGCACAAAGTTTATGCACATATTCATGCAAAGAGTTTGTGCACAAAGTTTATGCAAAACGTTTATGCACAAAGTTTCTGCACAAAGATTGTGCATAACGCTTACCCACCAAGTCTCTGGGCAAAACTTGTGCAAAACGTTTATGCACAAAGTTTATGCACAAAGTTCATGCACAGATTTTATGCACAAAGTCTATAATCTATGTGCACAAACTTTATATAGTAAACGTTTTGCATAAACTTTGTGCACAAACTTTGTACATAAACTTTGTGCATAAACCTTTTGCACAAAAGTTTTGCATAAACTTTGTGCATAAACTTTGTGCATGAACTTTGTGCATAACGTTTGTGCACAAACTCTGTGCATAACCTTTGTGCATAAACTTTGTGCATAACTATTGTTCATAAACTCTGTACATGAACTTTGTGCGTGAACTTTGTGCATAACCTTTGTGCATAAACTTTGTGCACAAACTCTGTGCATAAACTTTGTGCATAAACTTTGTGCACTAACTTTGTGCATAAACTTTGTGCACAAACTTTGTGCATAACCTTTGTGCATAAACTTTGTGCACAAACTCTGTGCATAAACTTTGTGCATAAACTTTGTGCACTAACTTTGTGCATAAACTTTGTGCACAAACTTTGTGCACCAACTTTGTGCATAAACTTTGTGTATAAAATTTGTGCATAAACTTTGTGCAAAAGCTTTGTGCATAAACGTTGTGCATAAAAATTGTGCATAAACTTGGTGCATAAGCTTTGTGCATAAACATTGTGCATGAGATTTGTGCAAAAACTTTGTGCCGAAACTTTGTGCAGAAACTTTGTGTAGAAACGTTGTGCATAATTATTGTGCATAAATGTTGTGCATAATTTTTGTGCAAAAAACGTTTTGCATAAACATTGTGCAGATGCTTTGTGCATAAACTTTGTGCAAAAACCTTTGTTCATGAACTTTGTGAAAACAATTTTTGCATAAGATTTGTGCATAAACTTTGAACATACGATTTGTGCATAAACGTCGAGCAAACAATTTATACAATTTTTTTTTGCATAAACGTTGTGCTTAAACTTTGTGCATGAACTTCGTGCTTAACATTTGTGCATAAACGTTGTGCATAAAATTTGTGCATGAACTTTGTGCATAAAATTTGTGCATAAGCTTTGTTCAAAAACTTTGTTCAAAACATTTGTGCAGAAACTTTCTCCAAAAACTTTGTCCATAAAATTTGAGCATGAACGTTGTGCACAAACGTTTTGCATAAATTTTGTGCATGAACTTTGTGCATAAACTTTGTGCATAAACCTTGTGCATAAACCTTGTGCATAAACATTATGCAGAAATGTTGTGCATACACTTTGTGCACAGACATTGTGCATAAGCATTGTGCAAAACATTTGTGCATAATATTTGTCCAAAACTTTGTGCATATACTTTGTGCATAAACTTTGTGCATAAAAGCTGTGCATAAACTTTGTGCATAAACTTTGTGAGTAATGTTTGTGCATAAACTTTGTGCATAAACTTTGTGCAGAACGTTTGTGCACAAACGTTGTGCAGAAACTTTGGGCATAAACGTTTTGCAAGAAATATGTCCATAAACTTTGTGCATAAACTTGTTGCACAAAGGTTTTGCATAGACTTTGTGCATAAAATTTGTGCACAAACTTTGTGCATGAACTTTGTGCACAAACGTTGTGCATAAACTTTGTGCATAAACTTTGTGCATAAAGTTTGTGCATGAACTTTGTGCATGAGCTTTGTGCACAAACGTTGTGCATAAGCTTTGTGCATAACATTTGTGCATAAACTGTGTGCATAAACTTTGTGCATAAACTTTGACCATGAACGAGGTATATAAACTTTGTGATTAAACGTTTTGCACATACTTTGTGCACAAACTTTGTGCATAAGATTTGTGCATAAGATTTGTGCATATACGTTGTGCATAAACTTTGTGCATAAGCTTTGTTCAAAAACTTTGTTCAAAAACTTTGTGTAGAAACTTTCTGCATAAACTTTGTCCACAAATTTTGTTCATAAACGTTGTGCATAACTCTGTGCATAAACTTTGTCCATAAACGCTGTGCATAAACTGTGTGCGCAAATGGTGTGAATAAACTTTGTGCATAAACTTTAGGCATAAACTTTGTGCATGAGCATTATGCATAAACTTTGTTTATAAACGTTTTGCATAAAATTTGTGCATAAATGTTGTGCATAAACTTTGTGCATAAACTTTGTGCAAAAACTTTGTTCATTAAATTTGTGCATAAACTTTGTGAAGAAACTTTATGCATAAAATTTGTGCATAAACTTTGTGCATAAACTTTGTTCATGAAGTTTGTGCATAAACTTTGTGCATAAACTTTGAACATAAACTTTGTGCATAAAATTTTCGCAAAAACTTTGTGCATAAACGTAGTGCATAAACTTTGTGCACAAACTTTGTGCATAAGCTTTGTGCATAAACTTTGTGAATGATATTTGTGCATAAACTTTGTGAATGTTATTTGAGCATAAGCTCTGCTCATAGAATTTGTGCTGAACATTTGTGCATAAACTATGTCCATAAAATTTGAGCATGAACTTTGTGCACAAAAATTGTGCACAAACTTTGTTCACAAACTTTGTGCACAAACTTTGTGCATAAACTTTGTGCATAAACTATATGCATTAACGTTGTGCATAAACTTTGTGAATAAAGGTTTTGCATAAACTTTGTGCATAAACTTTGTGAATAAAATATGTGCATGAACTTTGTGCATAAACTTTGTGCATAAGCTTTGTTCAAAAACTTTGTTCAAAAACTTTGTGCAGAAACTTTCTGCATAAGATTTGTCCATAACATTTGTTCATAAAAGTTGTGTAAACTTTGTGCATAAACCTTGTGCATAAACACTGTGCGCAAATTTTGTGCATAAACTTTGTACATAGAATTTGTGCATAAGCTTTGTGCATGGACTTTGTGCATAAACTTTGTGCATAGAACTTGTGCATAAACGTTTTGCATAAAAGTTTTGCATAAATGTTGTGCATAATATTTCTGCATAAACTTTGCGCAAAACCTTTGTGCATAAACTTTGTGCAGAAATGTTGTGCATGAACTTAGTGTATAAATTTTGTGCAAAAACGTTGTGCATACACTTTGTGCATAAACTTTGTGCATAAACGTTTTGCATAAAATTTGTGCATAAACGTTTGTGCAGAATCGTTGTGCAGAAGCTTTGTGCATAAACATTGTGCAGAAACTTTGTCCATAACCTTTGTGTAAAAAGTTGTGCATAAAAATTGTGCACAAACGTTTGTGCATAAACGTTGTGCATAAACTTGGTGCACAAACGTTGTGCATAGACTTCGTGCATAAACTCTGAGCATAGAATTTGTGCATTAACTCTGTGCAAAACCTTTGTGCACAAACTTTGTGCATAAACTTTGTGCATGAACTTTGGGCATGAACTTCGTGCAATACTTTGTGCATAAACGTTGTGTACAAGATTCATGCATGAAATTTGTGCATAAACGTTGTTCATAAGCTTTGCTCAAAAACTTTGTTCAAACAATTTCTGCATAAACATTTTGCATAAACTTTGTGCATGAACTTTGTGCATAAACTTTGGGCATAAACATTGTGCAAAAACTTTGTGCATAAACTTTGTGCATGAACTTTGTGTATAAAATTTCTGCATAATCCTTGTGCATAAACTTTGTGCATAAACTTTGTGCATAATCGTTGTGCATAAACTTTGTGCATAAACTTTGTGAATAATGTTTTTGCATAAACTTTGTGTAGAACTTTTGTGCAGAAATGTTGTGCAGAAACTTTGTGCATAAACGTTTTGCAGACACTTTGTCCATAAACTTTGTGCGAAACTTTGTGCATAAAGATTGTGCATAAACTTTGTAAATAAACTTTGTGCATAAAATTGGTGCACCAAGGTTGTGCATAGACTTTGTGCATAAAATGTGTGCATGAAATTCGTGCATGAACTTTCTGCAAACCCTTTGTGCAGAAATCTTGTGCATAACATTTTTGCACAAAATTTGTGCATAAATTTTGTGCATAAACTTTGTGTATAAACGTTGTGCATGGACTTTGTGCATGAACTTTATGCATGAAATTTTTGCGTAAACTTTGTGAATAGATTTTGTGTATAAGCTTTCTGCATAAACTTTGTGCAAAAACGTTGTGCACAAGTTTTGTGCATAAGCTTTGAGCATAAACTTTGTGCATAAAAATTGTGTAAAAACTTTCTGCATAAACTCTGTGCAAAAAAGTTGTGCACACGTTTTGTGCATAAACTTTGTGCATGAAGTTTGTGCAAAAACTTTGTGCATAAACGTTTTGCAGAAACTTTGTGCAGAAACGTTGTGCAGAAACTTTGAACATAAACTTTCAATGTAATCTTTGTGCATCGATTCGTTCAAAACCTTTGTGCTTAAACTTTGTGCATAAACTTTGTGCATGAACTTTGTGCATAAACGTTGTGCATAAATTTTGTGCACAAACTTTGTGCATAAACTTTGTGCATAAACTTTGTGCAAAATATTTGTGCGTTAACTTTGTGAATACAATTTGTGCATAAGCTTTGTTCATAGAATTTGTGCAGAAACTTTAAGCATAAGCGTTGTCCATAAAAATTGTGCATTAACTTTGTGCATAAACTTTGTGCACAAACTTTGTGCATAACATTTATGCGTAAACTTTGTGCATAAACTTTGTGCATAAACTTTGTGCATAATTTTTTTTTGTAAACTAGGTGCATAACCTTTGTGAATAAACGTTTTGCACAAAATTTGTGCACAAACTTTGTGCATAAACTTTGTGCATAAATTTTGTGCATGAACTTTGTGCATAAACCTTGTGCACAAGCTTTTTTCAAAACCTTTGTTCAAAAACTTTGTGCAGAAACTTTGTGCACAAAAGTTTTGCATAAACTTTGTGCATAAACTTTGTGCATAGACTTTGTGCATAAGCCTTGTGCATAAACATTTTGCATAAAAGTTGCACATAACTGTTGTGCATAAACGTTTTGAATAAACGTTGTGCAAAACATTTGTTCATAAACTTTGTGTATAAACTTTGTGCCGAAGCATTGTGCATGAACTTTGTGTATGAACTTTGTGCAGACACTTTGAGCATAAACTTTGTGCATAAACTTTGTGCAAAAACTTTGTGCATAAACTCTGTGCATAAACTTTGTGCAGAAATGTTTTCCATAACCTTTGTGTAAATCTTTGTGTAGAAACACTGTGCAAAAACTTTTGTGCATAAATGTTGTGCATAAACTTGGTGCACAAACGTTGTGCATAGACTTTGTGCATAAACTTTGTGCAGAGATATTGTGCATAAACGTTTTGCGTAGAATTTGTGCATAAACTTTGTGCATAATCTTCGTGCATAAAACTTGTGCATAATCTTTGTGCATAAACGTTGTGCATCAACTTTGTCCATAAACTTTGTGCAGAAACCTTGCCCATAAACTTTGTGCATAAGCTTTGTGCATAAAAGTTATGAAAAACTTCGTGAATAAACATTGTGCATAAACTTTGTCCATAAAATTTGTGCAAAAACGTTGTACATAAGCTTTGGTGCATACAATTTGTGCATAAACGTTGTGCATAAAGTCTGTGTATAAACTTTGTGCATAAACTTTGTGAATACAATTTGTGCATAAAATTTGTGCATAACATTTGTGCAGAAAAGTTGTCCATAAACATTGTGCAAACCTTCGTGCATAAACATTGTGCATAAAATTTGTGCATAATCTTTGTGCATACCCTTGGTGCACAAACGGTGTGCATAAACTTTGTGCACAAACTTTGTGCATATACTTTGAGCATAAACGTTGTGCATAACCTTTGTGTATAGACGTTTTGCCTAAACTTTAGGCATACAATTTGTGCATAAACTTTGTGCATAATCTTTGTGCAGAAGCTTTGTGCATGAATTTTGTTCATAAACTTTGTGCATAAACTTTTTGCATAATCTTTGTCCATCAACTTTGTGCATAAAAGTTTTGCATAAGCTTTGTGCATAAACTTTGTGCATAAATTGTTTTCATAAAATTTGTGCAAAAACATTGTTTGTAAACTTTGTTCATAAACTTGGTCCATCAACTTTGTACATAAACTTTGTGCATAACCATTTTGCATAAACTTTTTGCATAAACTTCGTGCATGAACTTTATGCATGAAACATGTGTACAAACTTTGTTCATAAACGTTGTGCACAAACTTTGTGCATAAACTTTGTGCATCAACTTGATGCATGAACTTTGTGCACAGAATTTCTGCATAATCTTTGTTTATAAAATTTGTGCAAAAACGTTGTGCATAAACTTTGTCCATAAATTTTGCGCATAACCCTTGTGCTCAAACATTCTGCACAGACTTCGTGCATAAACTTTGTGCATAGAATTTGTGCATAATCTTTGTGTATAAGATTTGTGCGTAAACTTTGTGCATAAACTTTGTGAAAAAACTTTGTGCATGAACTTTCTGCATAAACATTGTGCATACAATTTCTCCACAAACTTTGTGAATAAACGTTTTGCATTAACTTTGTGCATAAAACTTGTGCATGAACTTTGTGCATGAACTTTGTGCATAAACTTTGTACATAAACGTTGTGCATAAACTTTGTGCATAAAATTTGTGCGTAAACTTTGTGCATCAAATTTCTGCATAAACTTTCTCCATAAGCTTTGTGCATAAACTTTGTGCATAAACTTTGTGAATTTACTTAGTGCATAACCTTTGTGCAGAAACTTTGTGCATAAACTTTGTGAATAAACTTTGTGCACAAACTTTGTAAATAAGCTTTGTTCATAAACTTTGTGCATAAACTTTGTGCAGAGGCTTTGTGCATTCGATTTCTGCAACAACCTTTTGCATAAGCTTTGTGCATAAACTTTGTGCATAAACTTTGTGCATAAAAGTTGTGCATAAATTTTGTGCAAAAACTTTGTGCAGAACCTTTATGCATAACCTTTGTGCATGAAATTTGTCCATAAACTTTGTGCATAAACTTTGTGCATAAACATTGTGCTAAACTTTGTGCATAAACCTTGTGCATGAACTTTGTGCATAATAATTGTGCATAAACTTTGTGCATAAAGTTTGTGCATGAACGTTTTGCAAAAACTTTGTGCGAAACATTTGTGCATAAACTTTGTGTATAAACTTTGTGTATAAACTTTGTGCATAAACTTTGTCCATTATTTTTGTGCATAAACGTTGAACATAAACTTTGTGCATAAACTTCGTGCATAAACTTTGTGCATAAACGTTGTGCATAAACTTTGTGCATACATTCTGTGCAAATTATTTGTGCATAAAGTTTATGCATAAATTATGTGCAGAAACGTTGTGCATAAGCTTTGTGCATAAACTTTGTGCATCAAAGTTGTGAAGAAAGGCTCTGAAAAACTATTGTGCTTAGACTTTGAGCATAAACCTTGTGCATAAACGTTATGCATGAGATTTTTGCGGAAACTCTGTCCATAAAATTTGTGCATAAAGTTTGTGCATAAACGTTTTGCATAAACGTTTTGCATGAACTTTGTTCATAAAGTTTGTGCACAAACTTTGTTCATAAAGTTTGTGCACAATGTTTGTGCATAAACGTTGTGCATAAACTTTGTGCATAAACTTGTGCATGAACTTTGTGTATAAACGTTTTGCATGAGCTTTTTGCATAAACTTGTGCACAAACTTTGTACATAAACTTTGTGCATAAACGTTGTGCATAATCTTTGTTCATAAAATCTGTGCATAAGTTTTGTGCATAAACTTTGTGCACAAATGTTGTTCATAAACTTTGTGCACAAGCTTTGATTATGAACATGCTGCATAAAATTTGTGCAGTAACTTTGTGCATAAAAGTTGTGTGTAAACTTTGTACCAAAACTTTGTGCAGAACGTTTTGCATAAACGTTGTGCATAAGCTTTGTTCATAAACTTTGTGCATAAACGTTTTGCATAAACTTTCTGCATAAACTTTGTGCATGAACTTTGTTCATAAACGTTGTGCAGAACTATGTGCATAAAATTTGTGCAAAAACTTTGTGTAGAAACTTTGTGCATAAACTTTGTGCAAACAAATTGTGCACAAACTTTGTGCATAAACGTTGTGCATAAACTTTGTGCATACACTTTGTGCGTAAAGGTTGTGCATAAACTTCGTGCGTAAACTTTGTGCATAAACGTTTTGCATATACTTTGTGCATGAACATTGTGCATAACGTTTGTGCATAAACTTTGTGCATACATTTTGTGCAGAAACTTTGTGCAGAAACGTTTCGCATAAACTTTGTGCATAAACGTTTTGCAGAATTTTTGTCCATAAACTTTGTGCAAAACATTGTGCATAAACATTGTGCATAAACTTTGTGCATAAACTTTGTGCAAAAACTTTGTGCATGAACTTTGTGCATAAACTTGGTGCACAAAGGTTGTGCATAGACTTTGTGCATACACTTTGTGCATTACCTTTGTGCATGAAATTTGTTCATGAAATTCGTGCATAAACTTCGAGCATAAACTTTGTGCACAAACTTTGTGCATAAAATGGGTGCACAAAATTTGTGCGTAAACTTTGAGCATAATATTTGTGTATAAACGTTGTGCATGAACTTTGTGCATGAAGTTTATGCATAAAATTTGTGCATAAACATTGTGTATAAACTTTCTGCAAAAACATTGTGCAAAAACGTTGTGCACAAGTTTTGTGCATAAACTTTCTGCATAAACTGTGTGCATAAACTTTGTGAATAAACTTTGTGCATACGTTTTGTGCATAAAATTTGTGCGTAAACTTTGTGCATAAACTTTGTGCATAAACTTTGTGTATAAACTTTGTGCATAAACTTTCTACAATACCATTGTGCATAAACTTTGTGCATAAACTTTGTACAGAAACGATATACATAAATTTTGTGCATAAAGTTTGTTCAAAACCTTTGTGCATGAACTTTGTGCAGAAATGTTTTGCAGAAACTTTGTGCACAAACGTTGTGCAGAAACTTTGTGCATAAACTGTGTAGAAACTTTGTGCATAAACGTTTTGCATTAACTTTGTCCATAAATTTTATGCATAAACTTTGTGCATAAACTTTGGACATAAATTTTTAACATAAAAGTTGTCCATAAACTTTGTGGAAAAACGTTGTGCATAAACTTTGTGCATGAACTTTGTGCATAAACGTTGTGCATTAATCTTGTGCACAAATTTTTTGCATAAACTTTGTGCATAAAATTTGTGCATAATAATTGTGCATAAACTTTGTGAATACAATTTGTGCATAAGCTTTGTTCATAGAATTCGTGCAGAGACTTTGTGCATAAGCTTTGTCCATAAAATTTGTGCATTAAATTTGTGCATAAGCATTTTGCACAAACTTTGTGCATAAACTTTATGCATAAACTTTGTGCAGAAACTTTGTGCATTAACTTTGTGCATAAACTTTGTGCATAAACTTTGTGCATAATCTAGGTGCATAACCTTTGTGAATAAACGTTTTGCACAAATGTGTGCACAAAATTTGTGCATAAACTTTGTGCATAAAATTTTTGCATGAACTTTGTGCATAAACTTTGTGCATAAGCTTTGTTCAAAAACATTGTTCAAAAACTTTGTGCAGAAACTTTGTGCATAAAATTTCTGCATTCACTGAGTGCATAAACTTTGTGCAGAAACTTTGTGCATAAACTTTGTGCATAAACTTTGTGAATAAAGTTTGTGCTTAAACTTTGTGCATAAGCTTTGTTCACAAACTTTGTGCATAACCTTTGTGCATCCGATTTCTGCAAAAACGTTTTGCATAAGCTTTGTGCACAACCTTTGTGCATAAACGTTTTGCATAAAAGTTGTGCATAAACTTTGTGCAGAAACTTTGTGCAGAACCTTTGTTCATAACCTTTGTGCACAAACTTTGTCCAGAAAATTTGTGCATAAACTTTGCGTATAAACCTTGTGCTAAACTTTGTGCATAAACCTTGTGGATAAATTTTGTGCATAAAATTTGTGCATAAACTTTGTGCATAAATTTTGTGCATGAACTTTTTACACAAATGTTGTGCAAAACATTTGTGCATAAACTTTGTGCATAAACGTTGTGCATACAATTTGTGTATAAACTTTGTGCATAAACTTTGTCCATGACTTTTGTGCATAACCGTTGTGCATAAAATTTGTGCATAAACTTCGTGCATAAACTTTGTGCATAAACGTTGTGCATAAACTTTGTTTATAAACTTTGTGCATAAACACTGTGCATACGCTTTGTGCATACATTTTGTGCAAAACATTTGTGCATAAAGTTCATGCATGAGGTTTGTGCAGAAACGTTGTGCATAAGCTTTGTGCATAAACTTAGTGCATCAAAGTTGTGAAGAAACGATGTGCAAAACGTTTGTGCATAGAAGTTTCCCATAAAATTGGTGCATAAACTTTGTGCATATGATTTTTGCGTAAAATCTGTCCATAAATTTTGTGCATAAAGTTTGTGCATAAACTTTGTGCATAAACTTTGTGCATAAACTTTTTGCATAAATTTTGTGCATAAACTTTGTGCACAAACTTTGTGCACAAACTTTGTGCATAAAGTTTGTGCACATAGTTTGTGCATAAACGTTGTGCATAAAATTTGTGCATAAACTTTGTGCATAAAATTATGCATAAAATTTGTGTATAGACTTTGTGCATGAACTTTGTGCATAACATTTGTGCACAAACTTTGTACATAAACTTTGTGCATAATCTTTGTGCATAAACTTTGTGCATAATCTTTGTGCCTAACATTTGTGCATACGTTTTGTGCATAAACTTTGTGCACAAACGTTGTGCATAAACTTTGTGCACAAGCTTTGTTCATAAACATTCTGCATAAGCTTTGTTTATTAACTTTGTGCATAAACGTTGTTTGTAAAATTTGTAACTAAACTTCGTGCAGAAACTTTGTGCATAAACGTTGTACATAAGCTTTGTTCATAAGCATTGTGCATAAACTTTTTGCATAAACTTTCTTCATAAACTTTGTGCATGAACTTTGTTCATAAACTTTGTGCATAAACTATGTGCATGAACTTTGTGAACAAAGTTTGTGAAGAAACTTTGTGCAAACAATTTGTTCATAAACTTTGTGCAGAAACTTTGTGCAAAAACTTTGTGCATACACTTTGTGCATAAAGGTTGTGCATAACCATTGTGCATAAAGGTTGTGCATAGTTTTTTTGCATAAACATTGTGCATAAAAATTGTGTATAAAGTTTGTGCATAACCTTTGTGCATAACCTTTGTGCATAAATGTTGTGCAGTAACTTTATGCAGAAACGTTTTGCATAAACTTTGTGCATAAGCTTTGTTTATAAACGTTGTGCATGAACTTTGTGCATGAACTTTGTGCAATTTTTTTTGCACAAACTTTGTGGATGTAATTTGTGCAAAAACGCTGTGCATAAACTTTGTGCATAAATATTGTGCAGAAAATGTTGCGAAGAAACTTTGTGCATAAACTTTGTGCATAAACTTGTGCATGAAAGTTGTGCATAAACGTTATGCACAAACTTTTTGCATAAACTTTGTGCATAAACATTGTGCATACACTTTGAGCATAAACTTTATGCATAAGTATTGTGCATAAACCTTGTGCTTAAACATTGTGCATAACCTTTGTGCATAATCGTTGTGCATAAAATTTGTAGATAAATTTTGTGTAGAAATGTTGTGCGTAAACTTTGTCCATAATCTTTGTTCAAAATAATTGTACAAAAACTTTGTGCATCAACGTTTTGCATAAACATGATGCATAAACTCTGTGCATGAACTTTGTGCATAACCTTTGTTCATAAACTTTGTGCATAACATTTGTGCATAAAATTTGTGCATAAACTTTGTGCACCAACTTTGTGCATAAACGTTGTTCAGAAACTCTGTGCATAAAGATAGTGCACAAACTTTGTGTATAAACGTATTGCATAAAACTGTGCACAAACTCTCTGCATACCCTTTGTGCATAAACTTTGTGCATAAACATTGTTCATGAACTCTGTGCATACATTTTGTGAATGCACTTTGTGCATAAACTTTGTGCATTAACCTTGTGCTGAAACTTTTTGCATAAACAATGTGCATGAACTTTGTGCATAAACGTTGTGCATAACCTTTGTGCAAAACCTTTGTGCACCATCTTTGTGCATAAACTTTGTGCATAAAATTTTTGCATAAACGTTTGTGCATAAACTCTGTGCATAAACTTTGTGGAGAATTTTTGTGCATAAACTTTGTGCATAAACGTAGTGCATAAGCTTTGTTCATAAACGTTGTGTATAAGTTTTGTGCCTAAACTATGTGCATAAACTTTGTGCATAAACGTTGTGCAGAAACTTTATACATAAACTTTGTGCATAAGATTTGTGCATAAGCTTTGTTCAAAAACTTTGTGCAGAAACTCTGTGCATAAACTTTTTGCATAAACATTGCGCATAAACTTTGTGCAAAACCTTTGTGAATAAACTTTGTGCGTAAACTTTGTGCATGAACGTTGTGCATAAAGTTTGTGCATGAACTTTGTTCAGAGACTTTGTGCAGACACGTTTTTCATAAAATTTATGCATAAGCTTTGTTCATAAACTTTGTGCATGAACTTTGTGCATGAACTTTGTGCACAAACGTTGTGCATGAACATTGTGCATAACGTTTGTGCATGAACTTTGTTCAAAGACTTTGTGCAGACACTTTTTCATGAACTTTATGCATAAGCTTTGTTCATAAACTTTGTGCATGAACTTTGTGCATGAACTTTATGAACAAACGTTGTGCATAAACTCTGTGCATAAACTTTGTGTATAAACTTTGTGCATAAACTTTGTCCATGACCTTTGTGCACAAACTTTGTGCATAAACTTTGTGCGTACACTTTGTGCATAATTTTCGTGCATAACCTTTGGGCATAAAATTTTTGCATAAATGTTTTGCATAAAATTTGTGCATAACGTTGTGCATAAACTTTGTGCATAAAATTAGTGCATAAACTTTGTTCATACACTTTGTGCATAAAGATACTGCACAAAATTTGTGCATAATTTTCGTGCATAAACTTTGTGCATAAACATTGTTCATAAACTTTGTGCCTAAACTTCGTGCATGAACTTTGTGCATAAACTTTGTGCATAAACGTTGTGCACAAACTCTGTGCATAAACTTTGTGCATAAAAATTGTGCATAAAATGGGTGCAAAAACAATTGTGCATGCACGTTGTGTATTAACGTTTTGCATAAACTTTGTGCACTAAATTTGTGCATAAACGTTGTGCACATTTTTTGTGCACCATCTTTGTGCATAAACTTTGTGCATAAACATTTTGCATAAACTTTATACATAACATTTGTGCATAAGCTTTGTTCATAAATGTTGTGCATAAACTTTGTGCATAAACCTTTTGCATAAACTTTGTGCATGAACTTTGTTCATAAACTTTGTGCATAAACTATGTGCATAAACCTTGTGCATAAACTTTGTGACAAAACTTGGTGCTGAAAATTTTTGCATAAAATTTGTGCATAAGCTTTGTTCATAAACTTTATGCAGAAGCTTTGTGCATAAACTTTGTGCATAAACTTTGTGCATAAACGTTGTGCGTAAACTTTGTGCATAAAATTTGTGCATACACTTTGTGCATGAACTTTGTGCATAAAGTTTGTGCATAAAACTTGTGCATAAACGATTTGCAGGAACTTTGTGCACAAACGTTTTGCATAAACTTTGTGCGTAAGCTTTGTTCATAAACTTTGTGCTTGAACATTTTGCATCATCTTTGTGCACAAACGTTGTGCATAAACTTTGTGCATAAAATTTGTACATGAACTTTTTGTATAAACTTTGTGCATAAACTTTGTCCATAAACTTTGTGCATAAACTATGTGCATGAACTTTGTGCAAAAACGCAGTGTAAAAAAATTGTGCATAAACATTGTGCAGAAATGTTGTGCAAAAACTTTGTGCAAAAACTTTGCGCATAACATTGGTGTGTAGACTTTGTGCGTAAACTTTGTTCATAAACTTTGTGCGTAAACGTTTTGCATGAACTTTGTGAATAAACTTTGTGCATAAACGTTGTGCATAAACTTGTGCATGAAATTTGTGCATGAACTTTGTGCATAAAATTTATGCACAAACTTTGTGCATAAACATTGTGCATACACTTTGTGCATAAACTTTGTGCACAAACATTGTGCATAAACTTTGTGCAAAACCTTCTTGCATAGATATTGTGCATCAACTTATTGCATTAATACTGTGCATAAACGTTGTGCATAAACTTTGTGCAGAAACGTTGTGCGTAAATTTTTTGAATGATCTTTGTGCACAAACTTTGTACATAAACTTTGTGCATAAATGTTTTTCATAAACTTGATGCATAAACTCTTTGCATTAACTTTGTGCATAAACTTTGTGCGTAACCTTAGTGCACACACTTTGTGCATAAACTTTGTGCATTTACTTTGTACATGAAATTTGTGCATAAACTTTGTGCACAAATTCTGTGCATAAGCTTTGTGCATAAACTTTGTGCATAAATCTTGTGCATAAACTTTGTGCATAACATTTGTGCATGAGCTATGTGCATAAACTTTGTGCATAAACTTTGTGCACAACCGTTGTGCATAAACTTTGTCCATAAACTTTGTGCATAAACTTTCGGAATAAACTTTGTGCATACACTTGGTGCAGAAACGTTGTGCATAAATTCGTGCACAAACTTTGTTTAAAAACTTTGTGCACATCCTTTGTGCACAAACTTTGTGCATAAACTATATGCATGAACTTTGTGCATAGACTTTGTGCATAACATTTGTGCATACAATTTGTGCATACACTTTGTGCATAAGCTTTGTTTATAAACATATTGTAGAGACTTTGTGCAACATCTTTGTGCATAACCTTTTTGCATTACAAATGCATAAATGATGTGCGTAAACTTTGTGGATATAATTTGTTCATAAACTTTGAGCATGATCTTTGTGCATAACCTTTTTGCATAAACTTTGTGCACAAACTTTGTGCATAAACATTGTGCATAAACGTTTTGCCAAAACTCTGTACAGAAACGTTTTTCATAGACATTGTGCATAAACTTTGTGCAAGAACTTAAGGCATAAAATTTATGTATAAACTTTGTGCATAAACTTTGTGCATAAACGTAGTGCATGAACTTTGTGCATAGACTTTGTGCATAAGCTTTGTTCATAAACTTTGTGCAGAAGCGTTTTGCAAGAAATTTGTGCATAAACTCTGTGCATAACGTTGTGCAAAAATTCTGTGCCTAAACTTTGTCCATGAATTTTGTGCATAAACTTTGTGCATAAAATTTGTGCATAAACTTTGTGCATGACATTTGTGCATAAACTTTCTTCATAAACATTGTGCATAAGCTTTGATCATAAACGTTTGGAGAAAATTTGTGCATGTATTTTGTGCATGATCTTTGTGCATAAACATTGTCGAAAAACATTGTGCATAAGATTTGTGCCTAAACTTTGTGCAGAAACGTTTGCAAAGACTCTGTGCATAAACTTTGTCGTTAAGATTTGTTCATAAACTTTGTGCAAAAACTTTGTGCATAAACGTTTTGCATGAACTTTGTGCATAAATACTGTGTTTAAACTTTGTGCATTAACTGTGTGCATAAACGTTGTGCATTAACTTTGTGCATAAACGTTTTGGATAACAAATCTTCACAAACGATGTGCATAAATGTTGTGAATAATCTTTGTGCACAGACTTTGAACATAAACTTTGTGCATAAACGTTTTGCATAAAGTTGGTGCTTAACATTTGTGCATAAACATTGTGCATAAACTTTGTGCATAAACTTAGTGCACAAACGTTGTGCATAAACATTGTGCATAAACTTTGTCTACAAACTCTATGCAAAAACATTGTGCACAAACTTTGTGCATAAACTTTGTGCATGATATTCGTGCATAAATTCTGTGCATAAACTTTGTGCATAAACTTTGTGCATACACTTTGTGCAACACGTTGATGCATAAACTTTGTGCACAAAATTTTTGTTTAAATGTTCTGCATAAACTTTGCCCATGAACTTTGTGCATAAACTTTGTGCATAAACTTTGTGCATAACTTTTGTTCATAATTCTTCTCCATAAACTTTGTGCACAAACTTTGTGCAGAGGATTTATACATAAACTTTGTGCATAAACTTTGTGCATAAACTTTGTGCATTGACTTTGTGCATAAATTATGTGCATAAACGT
Source organism: Penium margaritaceum (assembly GCA_023375785.1). Lineage (NCBI taxonomy): Eukaryota > Viridiplantae > Streptophyta > Zygnematophyceae > Desmidiales > Peniaceae > Penium > Penium margaritaceum. The sequence goes on along the minus strand of SZWC01002005.1, from coordinate 131,893 downwards.
TGTGCAAAACATTAGTGCATAGACTTTGTGCATAAACGTTTTGCATAAACTTTGTCCATAAAATTTGTTCAGAAAACTTGTGCGTAAACTTTGTGCATAAACTTTGTTCATAAACATTGTGCATAAACTTTGTGCATAATCGTTGTGCACAAAATTTGTTCATAAACATTGTGAATGATTTTTGTCCACAAACGTTTTGCATACATGTTGTGCATGAAATTTATGCATAAACGTTGTGCATCAAATTTGTGCATAAACTTGGTTCATAAACCTTGTGCATAAACTTTTTCCATAAGATTTTTGCATAAACATTGTGTAAAAACTTTGTGCATGATATTTGTGCACAAACCTTCTGCATAAACTCTGTGTATACACTTTGTGCTTAAAATTTGTGCATAAACGTTGTTCATAAACGTTTTGCATAAAAGTTTTGCAGAAACTTTGTGCATAAACTTCGTGCATAAACTTTGTGCAGAACCTTTAAGCATAAACTTTGTGCATAAAATTTGTGCATAAACATTGTGAATGAAGTTTTTGCATAAACTATGTGCAGAAACGTTGTGCATAATCTTTGTGCATAAACGTTGTGAATAAACTTTGTGCATAAACATTGTGAATAAACTTTGTGCATCAGCTTTGATCATAAACTTTGTGAAGAACTTTGTGCATAAATTTTGTCCATAAATTTTGTGCGTAAACTTTGTGCATAAACGTTGTGCATAAACTTTGTGCATAAACGTTGTGCATAAAGTATGTGCATAAACTTTGTGCATAAACGTGTTGCATAAATTTTGTGCATAAACTTAGTGCATAAACTTTGTGCATAAACATTGTGAATAAACTTTGTGCATCAGCTTTGATCATAAACTTTGTGAAGAACTTTGTGCATAAATTTTGTCCATAAATTTTGTGCGTAAACTTTGTGCATAAACGTTGTGCATAAAGTATGTGCATAAACTTTGTGCATAAACTTTGTGCATAAACATTGTGTCTAAAACTTTTGCATAAACTTAATGCAAAAACGTTGTGAAAGAATTTTGTGCATAGAAATTGTGCATAGACTTTGTGCATACATTTTTTGCATAAACTTAGTGCAATGAACTTTGTGAAGAAAGTCTGTGCATAAACGTAGTGCAGAAAATTTGTGAAGAAAGTTTTTGCAAAAACTTTGTGTATAACGTTGTGCATAAACTTTGTGCAGAAACTTTGTGCATAAACTTTGTGCATACATTTTGTGCATAAACAAGTACATATAATTTGCGCACAAACTTTGTGCAAAAACTTTGTGCATAAACTTTGTGCATGAACGTTTTGCATGAATGTTTTTTATAAACTTGGTGCATAAACTGTGGCCATAAACGTTTTGCACAAACTGTGTGCATAAACTTTGTGCATAACCTTTGTGCACAAAATTTGTGCATAATCTTTGTGCATAAGCTTTGTGCATAAACTTTGTGCATAAACTTTGTGCATAAACCTTTTGCATGAAATTTGTGCATGAGCTTTGTGAATAAACTTTGTGCATAAACGTGTTGCATAAATTTTGTGCATAAACTTAGTGCATAAACTTTGTGCATAAACGGTGTGTATAAACTTTGTGCATAAACTTTAAGCATAAACTTTGTGCACAAACGTAGTGCATAATCTTTGTGCATAAACGGTGTGCATAAGCTTTGTGCATACACTTTGTGCATAAACTTTGTGCATAAATGTGCATGAACTTTGTGCATGAACTTTGTGCATAAACTTTGTGCAAACAAATTTTGCACAAACTTTGTGCATAAAAGTTTTGCATAAACTTCGTTCAAAACCTTTGTGCATAACATTTGTGCATACAATTTGTCAATAAACATTGTGCACAAGCTTTCTACAGGATTTTTGTGCATGAACTTTGTGAATAAACTTTGTGTACTCACTTTATGCATGTACTTTGTGCATTAACTTTGTGCATACAATTTTTGCATAGACATTTGCGCACGAAATTGGTGCATAAACTTTGTGCAAAAACGTTTTTCACAAACTTTGTGCATAAACTTTGTGCATGAGCTGTTGAGATGTTAATAGTTTAGATCAAGAAGTGAGTTCAACTGGGAACAGACAGGCATACATATGCACATGTTGGGGCAACGGGTATGGGCGCGCCATCCTAGCTGGATTGGCGCGCATGTCCTAACGGCTCCAAGCCTGCTGACCCAACGGCTTGTGGTCGTTGACCACTACCGGCTCCAAGTTGGGGCAAATCCGGCCCGGGGCAATCTCATGACATGGCCTGCCTCACTGGTTGCAAATGCGACACTACATATCACTGACTAGTTTAACATGAGCTTTCTGCTTAAACTTTGTGCATAAGCTTTGTGCATAAACTTTCTGCATCAAATTTCTGCATAAACTATCTGCAAAAACTTTGTGCATAAACTTTGTGCATAAAATTTGTGCATACGCTTTGTGCATAACATCTGTGCATAACATTTGTGCATGAAATTTGTGCATACAACTTGTGCATAACAGTTTGTGCATGAAAAATGTGCATTAAACTTTTGTGCATTAACTTTGTGCATAAACTTTGTGCATAAACATTTTGCATAAACTTTGTGCATAAAACTTGTGCATAAACTTCCTGCATTAACTTTCTGCATCAGATTTCTGCATAAACGTTTTGCATAAACGTTTTGCATAAACTTTGTGCATGAACTTTGTGCATAAAACTTGTCCATACGCTTTGTGCATAAACTTTGTGCATAAACATTGTGCATAAACTTTGTGCATAAACGTTTTCCATATATATTGTGCATGAACTTTGTGCATATTCTTTGTGCATAAACGCTGTGCATAAATTTTGTGCATGGACTTTGTGCATGAATCTTGTGTAGAAAATTTGTGAAGAAACTTTGTGCATAGACTTTGTGCATAAACTTTGTGCATAAACTTTATGCATAAACGATGTGCATAAACTTTGTGCATAAAATTTGTGCATACACGTTTTGCATAAACTTTGTGCATAAACTTTATGCATAAACGATGTGCATAAACTTTGTGCATAAAATTTGTGCATACACGTTTTGCATAAATTTTGTGCACAAACGTTTTGTATAAACTTTGTGCATAAACTTTGTGCATAACCTTTGTGCACAAACGTTGTGCATAAACTTTGTGCAAAACATTGTGCATAAATGTTATGCATAAAATGTTTTGCATAAAACTTGTGCGTAAACTTTGTGCATACACTTTGTGCATAAAATGTGTGCATAAACTTTACTCATAATATTTGTGCATAAACTTTGTGCATTAACTTTGTGCATAAACTTTGTGCATAAACTTTTTCCATAAACTTTGGGCATAAACTTTGTGCATAAACTTTGTGCATAAACGTTGTGCTTAAACTTCGTTCAAGAACGTTGTGCAGAAACTTTGTGCATAATCTTTGTTCATAAACTTTGTGCAAAATGTTGTGCATAAACTTCGTGCATAGAATTTGTCCATAATCTTTGTGGATAAAAGTTGTGCATTAACTTTGTGCATACAATTTGTGCATGAACTTTGTGTAAAACGTTTGTGCTTAAAATTTGTGCATAAACTTTGTGCATATAATATGTGCATGAACTATGTGCATTAACTTTGTGCAAAAACGTTCTGTATAAACGTTGTGCATAAACTGTAGCGTACAGACCATTTTTAGGGTTTAAAATGTTTGTTAAATAGTTATCGGGTGCTTTGGGTACTCGAGGCTTAAGTTTCGAGGAGCCAAACGCCTAGGAAAACATAGAGGGCTAAATTCCGGTTTGACTCTAGCCTAGAAAATAGTCCGTGGTCGGATTCGAAGCGAAAGGAGTGTCGCGATGCAAAATCCATCGCGTCACTCCTCCTCCACTCCTAGAATGACGCTAGGGTCCTGTTTCCAGCCTGGCAATGCCACATGGAAGAAGTAGGATTAGGTTACATGTTTACAAATATGCCCTATGACGACTACATCTCTTTGTGGCACGGTTTTTCTCAGCTAAAATGGCTGAGGCGACCATTCGCTCACTCACCTGAGATGACTATTTTGAGGGCCTACGTTTTGGTTTTGCAGTTAGTCGCAAAACGGACCACTTCTGTTACATTGGCATCAGAGCCAGAGCTTCCGCAAAACAAAAAAATGTATGTGGGTGTCAGAAACACTGAGGTGTCAGATTTCAACATCCATGGACAACGTTAGTCCCTGGTGCAGTGCACAACGAGAGAAAAAAATGGGGGTTTCGACCAGTTCGTCCAAACACCGCACGATCGATCAGCGGACAGTGTGAGAGGCCAAACACGGACTGACTGGCGGCGAGGACAAGCCGAGAGCTTGACGTCGACGATCAGCGAAACACCCCCCGGTGCGAGCGAACTTGCACCGGGGAGAGCTCGACAGGCTGAGCTTCACGAGCCGAGCCCAACAGGCCGAGCCCGGCAGGCTGAGCCCAAATGCCCCGACGGCGTGAGGAGTGGGGAACGATCCTCCCCCTCCCCATCGCCATGGATTTACGGCCCAAGCGGGGGGAGAGGGGACGTTCCCCCTCCTCCCCCTCCTTCGGATGTGTGCTGACTTCCCAAAGAGGAGGAAAGGGGGTGTCCTCCCCCTCCCCCCTCTCTCCCACGGGCCGACTGCCCAAGGAGGAGAGGGACAGGAGTCCCGCTCCCCCACCCCCTCCCTACACAGCGCCGAAGGGGAGGAGAGGGGCGAACGTCCTCTCCCCCCCCCTCCCCCCCCCCTTTCATGGCACCGACGGCGCCAAAGGGAAAGAGAGGGACGAGCTCCCCCCCTTCCCTCTCCCCCTCCGCCATGGCGCCGACTGCGCCGAGGGGGAGGAGAGGGGCGAGCCCCCTCTCCCCTTTGCCCACTGCGCCGACAGCGCCGAGGGGGGAGCGAGAGAGACGAGCTTCCCCCCCCCTCTCTTCCCCTCCGCCATGGTGCCGACGGCGCCATTGGGGAGGAGGCGGCACGTTCCCCCTCCC
>SZWC01002005.1:97077-121273 GCA_023375785.1 Penium margaritaceum | reverse complement strand
TTTGTGCATAAACGTGGTGCATAAATGTTGTGCATAAACTTTGTGCATAATCTTTGTGCATAAACACTTTGCATAAAGTTTGTGCATAGACTTTGTACATAAACGTTGTGCAGAAACTTTGTGAAGAAGCTTTGTGCTTTAACTTTGTGCATAAACGTTGTGCATAAACTTTGTGCATAAAATTTATGCATAAACCTTTTGCATAAACTTTGTGCACGAAATTTGTGCACAAACTTTGTGCATAAAAGTTGTGCACAAAAGCTGTGCATAAAACTTGTACATAATGTTTGTGCATACAATTTGTGCACAAATGTTGTGCATAAACTGTGCACAAACTTTGTGCAAAAACATTATGCATAAAATTTGTGCATAAACGTTGTGCATACAATTTGTGCAAAAATTATGTGCATAAAATTTGTGTGTAATCTTTGTGCAAAAACTTTGTGCAGAAACTATGTGCACAAACGTTGTGCATAAATTTTGTAAACAAACGTATTGCAATATATTGTGCATAAACATTGTGTATAAAATTTGTGTACAGAATTTCTGCATAAAATTTGTGCATGAACTTTGTGCATAGACGTTGTGCATAAACTTTGTGCATAAACTTTGTGCATTAACTTTGTGCATACTTTGTGCATAAACTCTGTGCATAAACTTTGTGCATAATTTTTTTGCATAAACTTTGTGCACAAACATTGTGCATAAAAGCTGAGCATAAACTTTGTGCATAAACTTTGTGCACGTACTTTGCGCATAAACTTTGTGGATAAACATTGTGCATAAACTTTGTGCATAAACTTTGTGCATAAATACTGTGCATAAACGTTGTTTAAAAATTTTGTGCATAAACTTGTGCAAAAAACGTTTTGCATAAACTTTGTGCACAAACTTTGTGCATAACCTTTGTGCCTAAACTTTGTGCATAAACGTTGTGCATAAAATTTACGCAAAAACGTTTTGCATAAACTTTGTGCAAAAACGTTTTGCATGAACTTTGTGCCCAAGATTTGTGCATAAAAATTATGCATTAATGTTTGGCAGAACCTTCGTGCATAAAATTTGTGCAAAAACGTTCTGCATAGAATTTGTGCATAAGCGTTGTGCAGAAACATAGTGCATAAACTGTGCATAAAATTTGCGCATGATTTTGTACATGAACTTTGTGCATGAACTTTGTGCATAAACTTTGTGCATGAACTTTGTGCACAAACCTTGTGCAGAAACGTTGTCCACAAACTTTGTGCATAACATTTCTACATAAGCTTTGTGCATACATTTTGTGGAAACACTTTGTGCGTAAAGATTTTGCATAAACTGTGTGCAGTGATTTTATGCAAAAACATTGTGCATGAACTTTGTGCATAAACTTTGTGCATATATTTTGTGCATAAGCTTTTGGATACGTTTTGTGCATGGAATATGTGCACAAATTTTGTGCATATACTTTGCGCATAAACTTTCTACATCAAATTTCTGCATAAACTTTCTGCAAGAACTTTGTGCATAAACTTTGTGCCTAAACATTGTGCATAAGCTTTGTGCATAAACTTTGTGCATAAACAAAGTCTATGCACAAAGTTTATGCACAAAGTTTGTGCAAAATGTTTATGCACAAAGTTTATGCACAAAGCTTATGCACAAAGTTCATGGACAAAGTCTACGCACAAAGCGTATGCACAAAGTTTTTGCAAATCGTTTATGCACAACGTCTTTTCACAGCGTTTTTTCACATTGTTTATGCACAAATGTTATGCACAAAGTTTATGCACAAAGCTTATGCACAACGTTTCTGCACAAAGTTTATGCAAAACGTTTTTGCACAAAATGTATGCACAAAGTTTATACACAAAGCTTATGCTCGAAGTTTATGCACAAAGTTTATGAACAAAGTTTATGGACAGCATTTGTGCACAAAGTTTATGCACAAAGTTTATGGACAAATGTTGTGCACAAAGTTTATGCAAAACGATCATGCACAAAGTTTATGAACAAAGTTTATGCACAAAGTTTATGCACAACGTTTCTGCAAAACTTTTATGCACAAAGTTTGTGTACAAAGTTCATGCACAAAGTTCATGCACAAAGTTTATGCACAAATTCTATGCACAAACGTTATTCACAAAGTTTATGCACAAAGTTTATGCAAGAAGTTTATGCATAAAGTTTCTGGACAAAGTTTATGCACAAAGTTTATGAACAAAGGTTTTGCACAAAGTTTCTGCACAAATTTTATACACAAAAATTATGCACAAAGTTTACGCACAAAGCTTATGAACGAAGCTTAAGCACAAAGTTCATGCACAAATTTTGTGCACAACGTTTCTGAACAAAATTTATGAGGAAAGCTTATGCACAAAGTTTATGCACAAAGTTTATTCACAAGTTTTATGCAAAACGTTTCTGCACAAAGTTTCTGCACAAAGCTATTCCACGAATTCAATGCACAAAGTTATGCACAAAGCTTTTGCAAAACTTTCATGCAGGAATCGATGCACAAAGTTTCTGCACAAAGTTTCTGCACAAAGTTTATGAAAAAAGCTAATGCAAAACGTTTATGCACAAAGTTTATTCACAAAGATTATGCACAAAGTTTCTGCACGTAGTTTCTGCACAAGTTTTATGCACAACGTTTTTGCACAAAGTTTCTGCACAAAGTATATGCACAAAGTGAATGCACAACGTTTATGCACAAAGTTTATGCACAAAGCTTATGCACAAAGTTTATGCAGAAATTTGATAAACAAAGTTTATGCACATTGTTTGTGCACAAAGTGTATGCACAAAGTTTATGCACAAAATTCATGCACAAAGTTCATACACAAAGTTTATGCACAAAGTTTGTGCACAAAGTTTATGCACAAAGTCTATGTACATTGTTTGTGCATTAAGTTTATGCACAATGTTTTTGCACAACGTTTATGCACAAAGTTTATGCACAATGTTTGTGCACAAAGGTTTGCACAAAGTTTATGGACAAAGCTTCTGCACAAAGTTTATGCACAAAGTTTTTGCACATTGTTTCTGCAGAACGTTTCTGCACAAAGTTTATGGAAAACATTTCTTCACAAAGTTTATGCACAAAGTTTATGCAAAATGTTTATGCACAAAGTTTCTGCACACAAATTATGCACAAAGTTCATGCACAAAGCTTTTGCAAAACATTTATGCACAAAGTTTATGCACAAAGTTTTTTGTACAAAGTTTATGCACAAAGTTTATGCACAACGTTTATGCACAAATTTTGTGCACAAAGTTTATGCACAAGGTTTATGCACAAAGTTTATGCACAAATTTCATGCACAAAGTTTATGCACAAAGTTTATGCACAAATGTTATGCGCAAAGTTTATGCACAAAGATTATGCACGAAGTTTATGGACAAAGTTTATGCACAAAGTTTGTGCACACAGTTTATGCACAAAGTTTATGCACAAATTTTATGCACAAAGTTTATGCACAAATGTCATGCGCAAAGTTTATGCACAAAGCTTGTACACAAAGGTCATGCACAAATTTTATGGACAAAGTTTATGCACAAAGTTTCTGCACAAAGATTTTGAACAAAGTTTTTGAACAATTCTTATGCAAAACTTTTATGCACAAAGTTAATGCACAAATTTTATGCACAAAGTTTGTGCAAAAATTTGTGCAAAAATTTTATTCACAAAGGTTATGCACCTATTTTATGCACAAAGTTTATGCACAAAGTTTGTGCACAAAGTTCATGCACAGTTTATGCACAAAGTTTGTGCAGAACGTTTATGCGCAAAGTTTATGCACAAAGTTCATGCACAAAGTTTATGCACAAAGTTTATGCAAACATTTTATGCAAAACGTTTATACACAAAGTTTATGCACAAATTTCATGCACAAAAATTATGCACAAATGTTGTGCACAAAGTTTATGCACAAAGTTTATGCAAAACGTTTATGCATGGAGTTTATGCACAAATTGTATGCACAAGTTTTATGGACAAAGTTTATGCACAAAGTCTTTGAACAAACGCTCCTTTTATGGACAAGGAGCGTTTCTGCACAAAGGTTTTTAACAAAGCTTATGCATAAATTTCATGCACAAATTATGTGCACAAAGTTTATGTACAAAGTTTGTGCACAAAGTTTGTGCACGAAGTTTGTAAACAAAGGTTATGCACAAAGTGTATGCACAAAGTTTGTGCACAAATGTTATGCACAAAAGTTTTTGCACAAAGTTTATGTTCAAAGTTTATGCATAAAGTTTATGCAAAACGTTTATGGACAAAGTTTATGCACAAATTGTATTCACAAAGTTTATGAACAAAATATTTTGCACAAAGTTTATGCACAAAGATTATGCACAACGTGTATGCACAAAGTTTATGCACAAATTTTGTGCACAAAGTTTATGCACAACGTTTGTTCACAAAGTTTATGAACAACGTTTGTGCACCAAGTTTTTGCACAAAGGTTATGAACAAAGTTTGTGTACAATGTTTATGAACAATATTTTGCACAAAGTTTATGCACAAATGTCATGCGCAAAGTTTATGCACAAATGTCATGCGCAAAGTTTATGCACAAATGTCATGCGCAAAGTTTATGCACAAATGTCATGCGCAAAGTTTATGCACAAATGTCATGCGCAAAGTTTATGCACAAATGTCATGCGCAAAGTTTATGCACAAAGTATGTGCACAACGTTTATGCACAACGTTTGTTCACAAAGTTTATGAACAACGTTTGTGCACCAAGTTTTTGCACAAAGGTTATGAACAAAGTTTGTGTACAATGTTTATGAACAATATTTTGCACAAAGTCAATGGACAAAATTCCTGCACAAAGTTTACGCACAAATATTCTGCACAACGTTTCTGCACAAATTTTTTGCACAACTTTTATGCAAAAATTTTATGCACAAAGTTTATGCACAAAGTTTATGCACAAATTTTCTACAAAACGTTCATGCACAAAGTTTATGCACAAAGTTTATGCAAAAAGTATGTGCACAACGTTTATGCCCAAAGTTTATGCACAAAGTACATGCACAACGTTTATGCACAAAGTTTTATGCAAAAATTAAATGCACAAAGTTTCTGCACTAAGTTTGTGCACAAACTTTATGCACAACGTTTTTGCACAACTTTTGATGCACAAAGATGATGCACAACGTTTGTACACAAAGTTATGCACAGAGTTTGTGCACAAAGTTTATGCACAAAGTTTATGTACCAAGTTTATGCACAAAGCTTATGTACAACGTTTATGCACAAAGCTTCTGCACAAATGCTCTGCAACAAATGTTTGCACAACCTTTATGCACAAAGCTCATGCAAAGCTTTTATGCACAACGTTTATGCACAAAGTTTATGCACAAAGTGTATGTACAAATTTTATGCAGCACGTTTCTGCACAAAGTTTATGAGAAAGGCTTATGTACAAAATCATGCACTAAGTTCATGCACCAAGTTTATGCACAAAGTTTATGCACAAAGTTTATGCACAAAGTTTCTGCACAACGTTTGTGCACAACGTGCATGCACTAACTTTATGTACAATGTTAATGCACAGAGTTTGTGCACAAAGTTTATGCACAATGTTTATGCACAAAGTTTGTGCACAACGTTTATGCACAAAGTTTATGCACAAAGTTCATGCACAACGTTTATGGAAAACGTTTATGCTCAAAGTTTATGGACAAAGTTTATGGTCAACGTTTATGCACAAAGTTTATGCGCAAAGTTTCTGCACAAAGTTTCTGCATTACGTTTATAAACAAAGCTTATGCACAAATTTTATGCACAAAGTTTGTGCATGAATTTTATGCACAAAGTTTATGGACAATGTTTATGCACAAAGTTCATGCAAAATGTTTATGCACAAAGCTTATGCACAACGGTTGTGCACCAATTGTTTGCACAAAGTTTGTGCACAAAGTTTATGCACAAAGTTTGTGCACAAAGTTTATGCACAACGTTTATGCACAAAACTTCTGCACAAAGTTTCTGCACAACATTTATGCACAAAGTTCATGTACGATGTTTATGCACAAAGCTTATGCACAAAGTTTATGCACAATGTTTTTGCACAAAGTTTCTGCACAACGTTTTTGCACAGAGTTTATGCACAAAGTTCATGCACAAAATTTATGCACAAAGTTTATGCACAAAGTTTATGCACAATGTTTATGCACAAGGTTCATGCACAAAGTTAATGAACAAAGTTTATGCACAGATTTTGTACACAAAGTTTATGCACAAAGTTTATGCACAAAGATCATGCACAACGTTTATGCACAAAGTTTATGAACAATGTATATGAACAATGTTTATGCACAAAGTTTATGCACAGTTGTGCACAAATTTTATGAACAACGTTTATGCACAAGGTTTGTGCACTAAGTGTATGCAAAAAGTTTATGCACAAAGTTAAGGCTCAAATTCAATGCATCAATTTTATGCAAAACGTTTCTGTGCAAACTTTATGTACAAAGTTTGTGCACAAAGATTATTCACAAAGTTCACGCATAAACCTTGTGCACCTTTGTGCACAAGGTTTATGCACAACGTTTATGCACAAAGGTTATGCACAAAGTATGGGCACAAATTTTATGCACAACGTTTGTGCACAAATTTTATGCAGAAAGGTTATGCACAAAGTTTATGCACAAAGTTTTTGCACAACGTTCATGCATAAAGTTCATGGACAAGTTTATGCACAAGTTGATCCACAAAGTTTATGTTCAAAGTTTATGCAAAACGTTTATGCACGAAGTTTATGCACACCGTTTATGCACAAAGTTTATGCACAAAGTTCATACACAAAGTTTATAAACAATGTTTATGCACAACGTTTCTTCACAACATTTATGCACAAAGTTTATGCAAAAAGCTTGTCCACAAAACGTATGCACAAAGTTTATCCACAAAGGCAATGGACAAAGTTTATGCACAAAGTTCATACACATAGTTTATGCACAACGGTTATGCATAATGTTTATGCACAAAGTTTTTGCATAACATTTGTGAACAAAGCTTTAGAACAAAGTTTATGCACAAAGTTTCTCCACAAATTTTCTGCACAAAGTTTATGCACAAAGTTTATGTGCAAAGCTTTTGCGCAAATGTTATGCACAAGTTTTATGCAAACTCTTATGCACAAAGCTCATGCAAAACGTTTATGCACAACGTTTATGCACAATTTTTATGCACAAAGTGTATGTACAAATTTTATGCAGAACGTTTCTGCACAAAGTTTATGAACAAGGCTTATGTCCAAAATCATGCACTAAGTTCATGCACAGTTTATGCACAAAGTTCATGCACAAAGTTTATGCACAAAGTTTCTGCACAAAGTTTGTGCAAAAAGTTCATGCACAAAGTTTCTGCACAAAGTTTGTGCAAAAAGTTCATGCACAAAGTTTATGCACAATGTTAATGCACAGAGTTTGTGCACAAAGTTTATGCACAACGTTTATGCACAAAGCTTGTGCACAACGTTAATGCACAAAGTCTATGCACAAAGTTCATGCACAACGTTTATGGACAAAGTTTATGCACAAATTTTATGGACAAAGTTTATGGACAGAGTATATGCACAAAGTTTATGCGCAAAGTTTCTGCACAAAGTTTCTGCAATACCTTTATAAACAAAGCTTATGCACAAATGTTATGTACAAAGTTTGAGCATGAATTTTATGCCCAAAGTTTATGCAAATAGTTCATGCACAATGTTTATGCACAAAGTTTATGCACAAAGGTTGTGCACCAATTGTTTGCACAAAGTTTGTGCACACAGTTTCTGCACAAAGTTTATGCACGAAGTTTATGCACAACGTTTGTGCACAAAACTCCTGCACAAAGTTTCTTCACTACGTTTATGCACAAAGTTCATGTACAACGTTTATGCACAAAGCTTATGCACAAAGTTTATGCACAATGTTTTTGCACAAAGTTTCTTCAAAACATTTTTGCACAGATTTTATGCACAAAGTTCATGCACAAAATTTATGCACAAAGTTTATGCACAAAGTTTATGCACAAAGCTTATGCACAATGTTTATGCACAAGGTTCATGCAAAAAGTTAATGAACAAAGTTTATGCACAGATTTTGTGCACAAAGTTTATGCACAAAGTCTATGCACAAAGATCATGCACAACATTATGCACAAAGTTTATGAACAATGTTTATGACCAATGTTTATGCACAAAGTTTATGCACAGTTGTTGTGCACAAATTTTATGAACAACCTTTATGCACAATGTTTGTGCACTAAGTTTATACAAAAAATTTATGCACAAAGTTAATGCTCAAATTCAATGCATTAATCTTATGCAAAACGTTTATGTGCAAAGTTTATGTACAAAGTTTGTGCACAAAGATTATTCACAAGGTTCACGCACAACGTTTCTGCAGAATGTTTATGCAGAAAGTTTATGCACAAGGTTTATGAACAACGTTTATGCACAAAGTTTATGCACAAAGTTTATGCACAAAGTATGGGCACAAATTTTCATGCACAACGTTTGTGCAGAAATTTTATGCACAAAAGTTATGCACAAAGTTTTTGCACAACGTTCATGTACAAAGTTCATGGACAAGTTTATGCACAAAGTTGATGCACAAAGTTTATGTTCAAAGTTTATGCAAAACGTTCATGCGCGAAGTTTATGCACAATGTTTATAAACAAAGTTCATGCACAAAGTTCATGCACAAAGTTTATAAACAATGTTTATGCATAACTTTTCTGCACACAATTTATGCACAAAGTTTATGAACAAAGCTCGTCCACAAAACTTATGCTCAAAGTTTTTCCACAAAGTTTGTGGACAAATTTTATGCACAAAGTTTATAGACATAGCTTATACACAAAGTTTATGCACAAAGTTTTTGCATAACATTTGTGAACAAAGCTTTAGCACAAACTTTATGCACAAAGTTTCTCCACAAAGTTTCTGCACAAAGTTTATGCAAAACGTTTATGCACATACTTTACGCACTAATTTTATGAATAAAGTTCATGCACAAAGTTTATGTACAAACTTTATGCACAAAGTCTATGCACAAGGTTTGTGACAAAGTTAATGCACAAAGATGGTGCACAAAGTTTGTGCACAAAGTTTATGCACAAAGTCTATGCACAACGTTTATGCACAAAGTGTATGCACATTATTTCCACACAAAGTTTATGGACAACGTTTATGCAAAACGTTTGTGCACAAAGTTTATGCACAAATTTCATGCACAAAGTTTATGCACAAAGGTTCTGCACAGCATTTCTGCACAACGTTTATGCACAAAGTTTATGCACAATGTTTATGCACAAAGGTCATGCACAAAATTTATGCACAAAGTTCATGCACAACATTTCTGCACAAATTTTATGCACAAAGTTCATGCACAACATTTCTGCACAAATTTTATGCACAAAGTTTGTGCACGAAACGTATGCACAACGTTTATGCACAAATTTTGTGCACAAAACGTATGCACAAAGTTAATACACATAGGTTATGCAAAAAGATTATGCAAAACGTTTATACACAAAGTTTATGCAAAAATTTTATGCACAAAGTTTATGCACAAAGTTTGTGCATAAATTTTATGCACAAAGTTTATGCAAAACTTTTATGCACAAAGTTTATGCATAAAGTTTCTTTAAACGTTTTGTGGACAAAGTTTATGCACAAAGTTTTTGAACAAACACTCCTTTTATGGACAAGGAGCACTTCTGCACAAAGTTTTTGAACAAAGCTTATGCACAAGTTCATGCACAAATTTTGTGCACAAAGTTTATGCACAAACTTTGTGCACAAAGTTTGTGCACAAAGTTTATTAACAAAGGTTATGCACAAAATTTGTGCACAACGTTTATGCACAAAGTTTATGCACAAAGTTCATGTTCAAAGTTTATGCACAAACTTTATGCACAAAGTTAATGTTCAAAGTTTATGCACAAAGTTTATTCACAAAGTTTATGGACAAAGTTTATGAACAAATTGTATTCACAAAGTTTATGAACGGAATCTTTTGCACAAAGTTTATGCACGAAGCTTCTGCACAAAGTGTATGCACAAAGTTTATGCGCAAAGTTTATGCACAAATTCTATGCACAAAGTTTATGCAAAACGTTTATGCACAAAGTTCATGCCCAAAGTTTGTGCACAAAGTTAATGCGCAAAGTTTGTTCACAAAGTTTATGAACAATGTTTGTGCACCAAGTTTTTGCACAAAGTTTATGCACGAAGCTTCTGCACAAAGTGTATGCACAAAGTTTATGCGCAAAGTTTATGCACAAATTCTATGCACAAAGTTTATGCAAAACGTTTATGCACAAAGTTCATGCCCAAAGTTTGTGCACAAAGTTAATGCGCAAAGTTTGTTCACAAAGTTTATGAACAATGTTTGTGCACCAAGTTTTTGCACAAAGTTTATGCACAAAGTTTACGCACAATGTTTATACACAAATTTTATGCACAACGTTTATGCACAAAGTTTATGCACAAAGGTTGTGCACGACGTTTGTGCAACAAGTTCATGCACAAAGGTCATGCACAACGTTTTTGCACACATTTTATGCACAAACGTTATGCACAAAGTTTATGCACAAAGTTTAGCACAAGGTTTATGCACAACGTTTATCCACAAAGTCTATGGACAACGGTTATGCACAAAGTTTATGCACAAAGGTTCTGCACAAAGTTTTTGCACAAATTGTATGCACAAAGTTTATGCACAAAGGTTATCCACCAAGTTTATGCACATAGTTTATGCACAAAGTGCATGCACAAATTTCACGCACAAAATTCATGGACAAAGTTCATGCACAAAGTTCATACACAACGTTTTTGCACACATTTTATGCACAAATGTTATGCACAAAGTTTATGCACAAAGATTCACACAAGGTTTATGCACAAATTTTATGCAAAAAGTTTATGCACAAATTTTATTCACAAAGATATGCAAAACGTTTATGCACAAAGTTCATGATAAAAGTAAGTGCACAAAGTTTCTGCACAATGTTGTTGTAGAAAAATTATGCACAACGTTTTTGCACAAATTTTATGCACAAAGATTATGCACAACGTTTGTGCACAAAGTTTATACACAAAGTTTTTGCATGACATTTGTGAACAACGCTTTAGCACAAAGTTTATGCACAAAGTTTCTCCACAAAGTTTCTGCACAAAGTTTATGCACAACGTTTATGCACATAGTTTATGCAGAAATTGTATGAATAAAGCTCATGCACAAAGTTTATGCACAAAGTTTCTCCACAAAGTTTCTGCACAAAGTTTATGCACAACGTTTATGCACATAGTTTATGCAGAAATTGTATGAATAAAGCTCATGCACAAAGTTTATGCAAAAAGTCTATGCACAAGGTTTATGTACAAAGATTCTGCACAAAGATGGTGGACAAAGTTTGTGCACAAAGTTTATGCACAAAGTCCATGCACAACGTTTATGCACAAAGTTCATGCACAATGCTTCTACACAACATTTATGGACAAAGTTTATGCACAAAGTTTATGCACAAAGTTTATGGACAAAATTTATGCACAAAGTTTATGCACAACGGTTCTGCACAGCGTTTCTGCACAACGTTTATGCACAAAGTTTATGCACAAAGTTCATGCACAAAGTTTATGCACAAAGTTTATGCACAAAGTTTTTGCACAAATTTTATGCACAACGTTTATGTACAAAGTTTGTGCACAAAACGTATGCACAAAGTTTATGCACAAAGCTTGTGCACAAACTGTATGCAAAAGTTTTACACACATAGTTTACAAACAACGTTTATGCACAAAGTTTATGGACAACGTTTATGCACAATGTTTATGCACAAAGTTTATGCACAAAGTTTGTGCACAATGCTTTTGCACACATTTTATGCACAAACGTTATGCACAAAGTTTATGCACAAGGTTTAGCATAAGGTTTATGCACAAAGTTCATGCAAAACGTTTATGGACAACTTTTATGCACAGAGTTTGTGCACAAAGTTTATGCACAAAGTTTATGCACAAAGGTTATGCACAAATTTTATGCACAAAGGTTATGCACCAAGTTTATGCACATAGTTTATGCACAAAGTTTATGCACAAAGTTCATGCACAAAGTTCATGCACAAAGTTCACGCACAAATTTCATGCACAACGTTTTTGCACAGATTTTATGCACAAGCATCAAGCACAAAGTTTAAGAAAAAAGTTTAGCACAAGGTTTATGCACAAATTTTGTGCACAAAGATATGCAAATCGTCTATGCACAAAACGTATGCACAAAGTTTTCTGCAAAAAGTAAATGCACAAAGTTTGTGCACTACGTTTATGCACAAAGTTTATGCACAATGTTTTTGCACAAATTTTATGCACAAAGATTATGCACAATGTTTGTGCACAAAGTTTATGCACAGAGTTTGGGCACAAAGTTTATGCACAAAGTCCATGCACAAAGTTTATGCACAAAGTTTATGCACAAAGTCGATGCACAACATGTATGCACAAATGTTGTGCACTAAGTTTATGCACAAAGTTCATGCACAACGTTTATGCACAAAGTTCATGCAAAACGTTTATGCACAACGTTTATGCACAAAGCTTTTACACAAAATTTATGTACAAAGTTTATGCAGAAAGTTTATGCACAAAGTTTATGAAGAAATCTTATGCACAAAGTTTATGCACGCATTTCATGCACAAAGTTTATGCACAAAGTTTTTGCACAAAGTTAATGCAAAACGACTCTGCACAACGTTTGTGCACAAAGTTCTTGCAAAACGTTTATGAACAATTTTTATGCACAGAGGTTGTGCACAAAGGTTATGCACAACGTTTATGCACAAAGCTTGTGCAAAACCTTTATGCACAAAGTTTCTGCACAAAGTTCATGCACAGCGTTTATGGACAAAGTTTATGCACAACTTTTATGCACAAAGTTTTTGCACATAATTGGTTAAAAAAGCTTTAGCACAAAGTTTATGCACAAAGTTTCTCCACAAAGTTTCTGCACAAAGTTTATGCACAAAGTTTATGCACATAGTTTATGCACAAGTTTTATGAGTAAAGTTCATTCACAAAGTTTATGCACAAAGTCTATGCACAAGGTTTATGCACAAAGGTTATGCACAAAGATGGTGCACAAAGTTTGTGCAAACATTTTATGCACAAAGGCTATGCACAACGTTTATGCACAACGTCCATGCACAGTGTTTATGCTCAATTTTTATGGAAAAAATTCATGCACAAAGTTTATGCACAAAGTTTATGCACAAAGGTTATGCTCAAAGGTTCTGCGTAGTGTTTCTGCACAACGTTTATGCACAACGTTTATGCACAAAGTCTATGCACAAAGTTCATGCACAAAGTTTTTGCACAAAGCTTATGCACACAGTTTCTTCACAATGTTTATGCACAAAGTTTATGCATAACGTTTGCGAAAAAAACGTATGCACAAAGTTTATGCACAAAGTCTGTGCACAAAACATGTTTACAAAGTTTACACACATAGTTTATGCACAAGGCTTATGTACAAAGTTTATGGAAAACATTCATGCACAAAGTTTATACACAAGTTTTATGCACAACGTTTATGCACAAAGTTCATGCACAAAGTTTGTGCACAACGTTTGTGCACAAAGTTCATGCACAAAGTTTTTGCACACAGTTTATGCAAAAATGTTATGCACAAAGTTTATGCACAAAGGTTAGCACAAGGCTTATGCACAAAACGTATGCACAAAGTTTATGGACAATGTTCATGCACAAAGTTTATGCACAAAGGTTCTGCACAAAGTTTATGCACAAAGTTTATGAACAAATTTTTATGCACAAAGGTTATGCATCAAGTTTATGCACATACTTTATGCACAAAGTTTATGCACAAAGTTTATGCACAAAGTTCATGCACAAAGTTTCTACAAAACGTTTATGCACAACATTTATGCACAATGTTTATGCAAAAGTTTTATGCACATAATTCATACAAATGTATATGCACAAAGTTTATGCCCAAAAGTTATGCACAAAGTTTCTACACAAAGGTTAAAAAGAAAGTTTGTGCACAACAATTACGCACAAAGTTTGTTCACAAATTTTATGCACAATGTTTGTTCACCACGTTTATGCACAAAGTTTATGCACAATTTTTTTGCATGAATCTTTATTTAAAACGTTTATTCACAATGTTTATGCACAAAGTTTATGCACAAATTTCTTGCACAATGTTTATGGACAAAGTTTCTGCACAAAGCTAATGCACAAGGTTTCTCCACAACGATTCTGCACATATTTTCTGCACAAAGGTTATGCACAAAGTTTATGCACAAAGTTTTTACACAAGGTTTATGCACAAAGTTTATGCACAAAGTTTCTGCACAAAGGTTATGCACAAATTTTATTCACAATGTTTTTGCACAAAGTTTTTGACAAAGTTTATGCACAGAGATTATGGACAAAGTTTATGCACAACGTTTATGCACAAAGTTTATGCACAAAGTTCATGCACAAACTTCATCCAGAAAGTTTATGCACAAGGTTTATGCACAAAGTTTATGCAAAAAGTTCATGCACAAACTTTATGCACAAAGTTTCTGCACAAATTTTAAGCACAAATGTTATGCACAAAGTTTCTGCCCAAAGTTTATGGACAACGTTTATGCACAAAGTTTATGAACAACATTTATGCACAACGTTTCTTCACAAAGTTTGTGCACAAAGTTTATGCACAAAGTTTATGCACCTAGTTCATGCACAAAGTTTTTGCACAATGTTCATGCATAATGCTCATGCACAAAGGCTATGCACAAAGTTTATGTACAAAAATTATGCAGCAATTTAATGGACAAGGTTTATGCACAAAGTTTCTGCACAAAGTTTATGAACAAAGCATATGGACAAATTTAATGCACGACGTTTCTGCAAAAAGTTTATGCACAAAGTTTGTGCACAAAGTTTCTGCACAAAGATTATGCAAAACTTTTATGCACAAAGTTAATGCACCAAGTTTATGCACAAAATATATGCACAAAACTTATGCACAAATTTTCTACACAAAGGTTATGCACAAAGTTTGTGCACAAACTTTGTGCATAAAGTTTATGCACAAGTTTTATGGAAAACGTTTATGCACAAAGTTTCTGCACAAATTGTGTCACCAAAGTTTATGCACAAAGTTTTCGCACAAAGTTTATTCACAAAGTTCCTGTACAAAGTTTATGCATAAAGTTTCTACACAATGTTTCTGCACAAAGTTTCTACACAAAGTTTATGCACAATGTTTATGCACAAAATTTCTGCACAATGTTTATGCACAAAGTTTATGCACAAAGTTTATGGAAAAAGTTTATGCACAACGTTTATGCACAACGTTTTTAGACAATGATTATGCACAAATTTTCTTCACAAAGGTTGTGCACAAAGTTTATGCACAAAGCTTATGCACCTAGTTTTTGCACAAAGTTTATGCACAATGTTCATGCACAATGTTCATGCACAAAGCTTTTGCACACGTTTTATGCACAATGCTAATGCACAAAATTTATGGACAAGGATTATGCAGAAAGTTTCTGCACAAAGTTTATGAACAAAGATTATGCACAAATTGTATCAACAAAGTTTATGCATAAAGTTTATGTACAAAGTTTATGCACAAAGCTTCTGTACAAAGTTTATGCACAGAGTTTCTACACAATGTTTCTGCACAAAGTCTCTGCAAAAAGTTTATGCACAAAGTTTATGCACAAAATTTACGCACAAAAATTATGCACAAAGTTTATGCACAAAGTTCATGCACAAAGTTTCCGCACAAAGTTTATGCAAAACGTTTATGCACAATGTTTGTGCACAAACGTTCTGCACAAAGTTTATGCACAAGTTTTATGGACAAAGTTTATGCACAAAGTTTATGCACAAAGCTTCTGTACAAAGTTTATGCACAAAGCTTCTGTACAAAGTTTATGCACAAAGCTTCTGTACAAAGTTTATGCACAAAGCTTCTGTACAAAGTTTATGCACAAAGCTTCTGTACAAAGTTTATGCACAAAGCTTCTGTACAAAGTTTATGCACAAAGCTTCTGTACAAAGTTTATGCACAAAGCTTCTGTACAAAGTTTATGCACAAAGCTTCTGTACAAAGTTTATGCACAAAGCTTCTGTACAAAGTTTATGCACAAAGCTTCTGTACAAAGTTTATGCACAAAGCTTCTGTACAAAGTTTATGCACAAAGCTTCTGTACAAAGTTTATGCACAAAGCTTCTGTACAAAGTTTATGCACAAAGCTTCTGTACAAAGTTTATGCACAAAGCTTCTGTACAAAGTTTATGCACAAAGCTTCTGTACAAAGTTTATGCACAAAGCTTCTGTACAAAGTTTATGCACAAAGCTTCTGTACAAAGTTTATGCACAAAGCTTCTGTACAAAGTTTATGCACAAAGCTTCTGTACAAAGTTTATGCACAAAGCTTCTGTACAAAGTTTATGCACAAAGCTTCTGTACAAAGTTTATGCACAAAGCTTCTGTACAAAGTTTATGCACAAAGCTTATGCACCTAGTTTTTGCACAAAGTTTATGCACAATGTTCATGCACAAAGCTTTTGCACAAGTTTTATGCACAATGTTAATGCACAAAATTTATGGACAAGGATTATACAGAAAGTTTCTGCACAAAGTTTACGCAGAAAGTGTTTGCACAACGTTTATGCACAAAGTTTATGCAAAAAGTGTATGCACAAAGTTCATGCACAAAGTTTATGCACAAAGTCTGTAAAGAAAGTATAGGCACAAAGTTTATGCACAAAGTTTATGCACAAGTTTTATGGACAAAGTTTATGCACAAAGTTTATGCACAAAGTTTATGGACAAATTTTCTGCACAAATTGTATGAACAAAGCTTATGCACAAATTCTTTGCACAAAGTTTATGCACAAAGTTTATGCACAAAGTTGTGCACAAAGTTTATGCACAAATTTCATGCACAAATTTCATGCACAAAGTTTGTGCACAAAGTTCATGCACAAAGTTTATGCAAAACGTTTATGCACAAAGTTTGTGCACAAACGTTCTGCACAAAGTTTATGCACAAGTTTTATGGACAAAGTTTATGCACAAAGTTTATGCACAAAGTTCATGCACAAAGTTTCCGCACAAAGTTTATGCAAAACGTTTATGCACAAAGTTTGTGCACAAACGTTCTGCACAAAGTTTATGCACAAGTTTTATGGACAAAGTTTATGCACAAAGTTTATGCACAAAATTTATGCACAAAAATTATGCACAAAGTTTATGCACAAAGTTCATGCACAAAGTTTATGCAAGAATGTTATGCACAACGTTTGTGCACAAAACATATGCACAAAGTTTCTGCACAAACTTTATGCACAAAGTTTCTCCACACGTTTATGAACAAAATTTATGCACAAAGCTTAAGCACAAAGCTTCTGCACAAATATTATGCACAAATAAAATGCACAAGGTTATGCACAAATGTTATGCACACAGTTTATGGAAAATGTTTATGCACAATGTTTATGCACAAACTTTCTGCACAATGTTTATGCACAAATTTTATGCACAAAGTTTATGGACAAAGTTTATGCACAACGTTTATGCACAACGTTTTTAGACAATGATTATGCACAAATTGTCTTCACAAAGGTTGTGCACAAAGTTTATGCACAAAGCTTATGCACCTAGTTTTTGCACAAAGTTTATGCACAATGTTCATGCACAATGTTCATGCACAAAGCTTTTGCACAAGTTTTATGCACAATGTTAATGCACAAAATTTATGGACAAGGATTCTGCAGAAAGTTTCTGCACAAAGTTTATGAACAAAGATTATGCACAAATTGTATCAACAAAGTTTATGCATAAAGTTTATGTACAAAGTTTATGCACAAAGCTTCTGTACAAAGTTTATGCACAGAGTTTCTTCACAATGTTTCTGCACAAAGTCTCTGCACAAAGTTTATGCACAAAGTTTATGCACAAAATTTATGCACAAAAATTATGCACAAAGTTTATGCACAAAGTTCATGCACAAAGTTTCCGCACAAAGTTTATGCAAAAAGTTTATGCACAAAGTTTATGCACAAAATTTATGCACAAAGTTTATGGACAAAGTTTATGCACAAAGTCTGTAAAGAAAGTATAGGCACAAAGTTTATGCACAAAATTTATGCACAAAGTTTATGGACAAAGTTTATGCACAAAGTCTGTAAAGAAAGTATAGGCACAAAGTTTATGCACAAAATTTATGCACAAAGTTTATGGACAAAGTTTATGCACAAAGTCTGTAAAGAAAGTATAGGCACAAAGTTTATGCACAAAATTTATGCACAAAGTTTATGGACAAAGTTTATGCACAAAGTCTGTAAAGAAAGTATAGGCACAAAGTTTATGCACAAAATTTATGCACAAAGTTTATGGACAAAGTTTATGCACAAAGTCTGTAAAGAAAGTATAGGCACAAAGTTTATGCACAAAATTTATGCACAAAGTTTATGGACAAAGTTTATGCACAAAGTCTGTAAAGAAAGTATAGGCACAAAGTTTATGCACAAAATTTATGCACAAAGTTTATGGACAAAGTTTATGCACAAAGTCTGTAAAGAAAGTATAGGCACAAAGTTTATGCACAAAGTTTATGCACAAGTTTTATGGACAAAGTTTATGCACAAAGTTTATGCACAAAGTTTATGGACAAAGTTTCTGCACAAATTGTACGGACAAAGCTTATGCACAAATTCTTTGCACAAAGTTTATGCACAAAGTTTATGCACAAAGTTGTGCACAAAGTTTATGCACAAATTTCATGCACAAATTTCATGCACAAAGTTTGTGCACAAAGTTCATGCACAAAGTTTATGCAAGAATGTTATGCACAACGTTTGTGCACAAAACTTATGCACAAAGTTTCTGCACAAACTTTATGCACAAAGTTTCTCCACAAGTTTATGAACAAAATTTATGCACAAAGCTTAAGCACAAAGCTTCTGCACAAATATTATGCACAAATAAAATGCACAAGGTTATGCACAAATGTTATGCACACAGTTTATGGAAAATGTTTATGCACAATGTTTATGCACAAAGTTTATGCACAAAGTTTCTGCACAAAGTTTCTGCACAAAGTTTCTGCACAAAGTTTCTGCACAAAGTTTCTGCACAAAGTTTCTGCACAAAGTTTCTGCACAAAGTTTCTGCACAAAGTTTCTGCACAAAGTTTCTGCACAAAGTTTCTGCACAAAGTTTCTGCACAAAGTTTCTGCACAAAGTTTCTGCACAAAGTTTCTGCACAAAGTTTATGAACAAAGTTTATGCATAAATTTGATGCACAAATTTTATGCACAAATTGTATGCGGAAATTTTGTGCACAAAAGTTTTGCACAAGGTTTATGCACAAAGCTTATACACCTAGTTTATGCAAAACGTTTATGCACAAAGTTTGTGCACAAACGTTCTGCACAAAGTTTATGCACAAAGTTTCTGCAAAACGTTTATGCACAATGTTTGTGCACAAACGTTCTGCACAAAGTTTATGCACAAGTTTTATGCACAAAGTTTCCGCAAAAATTTTATGCACAAAGCTCATGCAACAAAGTTTTTGCACAAAGTTTACGCAGAAAGGTTTTGCACAACGTTTATGCACAAAGTTTATGCAAAACGTGTATGCACAAAGTTCATGCACAGATTTTATGGACAAAGCTCGTGCACAAAGTTTATGCACAAAGTTTCTGCACAAAGTTTCTGCACAAAGTTTATGCACAAAGTGTATGCACAAAGTTTGTGAACAAAGTTCATGCATAAATTTGATGCACAAATTCTATGCACAAAGTGTATGCGGAGATTTTGTGCTCAAAAGTTTTGCACAAGGTTTATGCACAAAGCTTATACACCTAGTTTATGCAAAACGTTTATGTACAAAGTCTATGCACAAAGTTCATGCACAAAGTTTATGCACAAAGTTTTTAAAGAAAGTATAGGCACAAAGTTTATGCACAAAGTTTATGCACAAGTTTTATGGACAAAGTTTATGCACAAAGTTTATGCACAAAGTTTATGGACAAAGTTTCTGCACAAATTGTATGAACAAAGCTTATGCACAAATTCTTTGCACAAAGTTTATGCACAAAGTTTATGCACAAAGTTGTGCACAAAGTTTATGCACAAATTTCATGCACAAAGTTTGTGCACAAAGTTCATGCACAAAGTTTATGCAAGAATGTTATGCACAACATTTGTGCACAAAACGTATGCACAAAGTTTCTGCACAAACTTTATGCACAAAGTTTCTCCACACGTTTATGAACAAAATTTATGCACAAAGCTTAAGCACAAAGCTTCTGCACAAATATTATGCACAAATAAAATGCACAAGGTTATGCACAAATGTTATGCACACAGTTTATGGAAAATGTTTATGCACAATGTTTATGCACAAACTTTCTACACAATGTTTATGCACAAAGTTTATGCACAAAGTTTATGGACAAAGTTTATGCAAAACGTTTATGCACATTGTTTTTAGACAATGATTATGCACAAATTTTCTTCACAAAGGTTGTGCACAAAGTTTATGCACAAAGCTTATGCACCTAGATTTTGCACAAAGTTTATGCACAATGTTCATGCACAATGTTCATGCACAAAGCTTTTGCACAAGTTTTATGCACAAAATTTATGGACAAGGATTATGCACAAAGTTTCTGCACAAAGTTTATGAACAAAGCTTATGCACAAATTGTATCAACAAAGTTTATGCATAAAGTTTATGAACAATGTTTATGCACAGAGTTTCTACACAATGTTTCTGCACAAAGACTCTGCACAAAGTTTATGCACAAAGTTTATGCACAGAATTTATGCACAAAAATTATGCACAAAGTTTATGCACAAAGTTCATGCACAAAGTTTCCGCACAAAGTTTATGCAAAACGTTTATGCACAATGTTTGTGCACAAACGTTCTGCACAAAGTTTATGCACAAGTTTTATGCACAAAGTTTCCGCAAAAATTTTATGCACAAAGCTCATGCAACAAAGTTTTTGCACAAAGTTTACGCAGAAAGTTTTTGCACAACGTTTATGCACAAAGTTTATGCAAAAAGTGTATGCACAAAGTTCATGCACAGATTTTATGGACAAAGCTCGTGCACAAAGTTAATGCACAAAGTTTCTGCACAAAGTTTCTGCACAAAGTTTATGCACAAAGTGTATGCACAAAGTTTATGAACAAAGTTTATGCATAAATTTGATGCACAAATTCTATGCACAAAGTGTATGCGGAAATCGTGTGCACAAAAGTTTTGCACAAGGTTTATGCACAAAGCTTATACACCTAGTTTATGCAAAACGTTTGTGTACAAAGTCTATGCACAAAGTTCATGCACAAAGTTTATGCACAAAGTTTGTAAAGAAAGTATAGGCACAAAGTTTATGCACAAAGTTTATGCACAAGTTTTATGGACAAAGTTTATGCACAAAGTTTATGCACAAAGTTCATGCACAAAGTTTATGCACAAAGTTTGTAAAGAAAGTATAGGCACAAAGTTTATGCACAAAGTTTATGCACAAGTTTTATGGACAAAGTTTATGCACAAAGTTTATGCACAAAGTTTATGGACAAAGTTTCTGCATAAATTGTATGAACAAAGCTTATGCACAAATTCTTTGCACAAAGTTTATGCACAAAGTTGATGCACAAAGTTGTGCACAAAGTTTATGCACAAATTTCATGCACAAATTTCATGCACAAAGTTTGTGCACAAAGTTCATGCACAAAGTTTATGCAAGAATGTTATGCACAACGTTTGTGCACAAAACTTATGCACAAAGTTTCTGCACAAAGTTTATGCACAAAGTTTATGGACAAAGTTTATGCACAAAGCTTATGCACCTAGTTTTTGCACAAAGTTTATGCAGAAAGTTTTTGCACAACGTTTATGCACAAAGTTTATGGACAAAGTTTATGCACAAAGCTTATGCACCTAGTTTTTGCACAAAGTTTATGCAGAAAGTTTTTGCACAACGTTTATGCACAAAGTTTATGGACAAAGTTTATGCACAAAGCTTATGCACCTAGTTTTTGCACAAAGTTTATGCAGAAAGTTTTTGCACAACGTTTATGCACAAAGTTTATGGACAAAGTTTATGCACAAAGCTTATGCACCTAGTTTTTGCACAAAGTTTATGCAGAAAGTTTTTGCACAACGTTTATGCACAAAGTTTATGGACAAAGTTTATGCACAAAGCTTATACACCTAGTTTATGCAAAACGTTTATGCACAATGTTTGTGCACAAACGTTCTGCACAAAGTTTATGCACAAGTTTTATGCACAAAGTTTCCGCAAAAATTTTATGCACAAAGCTCATGCAACAAAGTTTTTGCACAAAGTTTATGCAGAAAGTTTTTGCACAACGTTTATGCACAACGTTTATGCAAAAAGTGTATGCACAAAGTTCATGCACAGATTTTATGGACAAAGCTCGTGCACAAAGTTTATGCACAAAGTTCATGTACAAAGTTTCTGCACAAAGTTTATGCACAAAGTGTCTGCACAAAGTTTATGAACAAAGTTTATGCATAAATTTGATGCACAAATTTTATGCACAAAGTGTATGCGGAAATTTTGTGCACAAAAGTTTTGCACAAGGTTATGCACAAAGCTTATACACCTAGTTTATGCAAAACGTTTATGTACAAAGTCTATGCACAAAGTTCATGCACAAAGTTTATGCACAAAGTTTGTTTGCACAACGTTTATGCACAAAGTTTATGGACAAAGTTTATGCACAAAGCTTATACACCTAGTTTATGCAAAACTTATGGACAAAGTTTCTGCACAAATTGTATGAACAAAGCTTATGCACAAATTCTTTGCACAAAGTTTATGCACAAAGTTTATGCACAAAGTTGTGCACAAAGTTTATGCACAAATTTCATGCACAAATTTCATGCACAAAGTTTGTGCACAAAGTTCATGCACAAAGTTTATGCAAGAATGTTATGCACAATATTTGTGCACAAAACTTATGCACAAAGTTTCTGCACAAACTTTATGCCAAAGTTTCTCCACACGTTTATGAACAAAATTTATGCACAAAGCTTAAGCACAAAGCTTCTGCACAAATATTATGCACAAATAAAATGCACAAGGTTATGCACAAATGTTATGCACACAGTTTATGGAAAATGTTTATGCACAATGTTTATGCACAAAGTTTATGCACAAAGTTTATGGACAAAGTTTATGCACAACGTTTATGCACAACGTTTTTAGACAATGATTATGCACAAATTTTCTTCACAAAGGTTGTGCACAAAGTTTATGCACAAAGCTTATGCACCTAGTTTTTGCACAAAGTTTATGCACAATGTTCATGCACAATGTTCATGCACAAAGATTTTGCACAAGTTTTATGCACAATGTTAATGCACAAAACTTAAGGACAAGGATTATGCACAAAGTTTCTGCACAAAGTTTATGAACAAAGCTTATGCACAAATTGTATCAACAAAGTTTATGCATAAAGTTTATGTACAAAGTTTATGCACAGAGTTTCTACACAATGTTTCTGCACAAAGTCTCTGCACAAAGTTTATGCACAAAGTTTATGCACAAAATTTATGCACAAAAATTATGCACAAAGTTTATGCACAAAGTTCATGCACAAAGTTTCCGCACAAAGTTTATGCAAAACGTTTATGCACAATGTTTGTGCACAAACGTTCTGCACAAAGTTTATGCACAAGTTTTATGCACAAATTTTCCGCAAAAAATTTATGCACAAAGCTCATGCAACAAAGTTTTTGCACAAAGTTTACGCAGAAAGTTTTTGCACAACGTTTATGCACAAAGTTTATGCAAAAAGTGTACGCACAAAGTTCATGCACAGATTTTATGGACAAAGCTCGTGCACAAAGTTCATGCACAAAGTTTCTGCACAAAGTTTATGCACAAAGTGTATGCACAAAGTTTATGAACAAAGTTTATGCATAAATTTGATGCACAAATTTTATGCACAAAGTGTATGCGGAAATCTTGTGCACAAAAGTTTTGCACAAGGTTTATGCACAAAGCTTATACACCTAGTTTATGCAAAACGTTTATGTACAAAGTCTATGCACAAAGTTCATGCACAAAGTTTATGCACAAAGTTTGTAAAGAAAGTATAGGCACAAAGTTTATGCACAAAGTTTATGCACAA
>SZWC01002005.1:67297-96412 GCA_023375785.1 Penium margaritaceum | reverse complement strand
TTGTGCACAAAAGTTTTGCACAAGGTTTATGCACAAAGCTTATACACCTAGTTTATGCAAAACGTTTATGTACAAAGTCTATGCACAAAGTTCATGCACAAAGTTTATGCAAGAATGTTATGCACAACGTTTGTGCACAAAACTTATGCACAAAGTTTCTGCACAAACTTTATGCACAAAGTTTCTCCACACGTTTATGAACAAAATTTATGCACAAAGCTTAAGCACAAAGCTTCTGCACAAATATTATGCACAAATAAAATGCACAAGGTTATGCACAAATGTTATGCACACAGTTTATGGAAAATGTTTATGCACAATGTTTATGCACAAACTTTCTGCACAATGTTTATGCACAAAGTTTATGCACAAAGTTTATGGACAAAGTTTATGCACAACGTTTATGCACAACGTTTTTAGACAATGATTATGCACAAATTTTCTTCACAAAGGTTGTGCACAAAGTTTATGCACAAAGCTTATGCACCTAGTTTTTGCACAAAGTTTATGCACAATGTTCATGCACAATGTTCATGCACAAAGCTTTTGCACAAGTTTTATGCACAATGTTAATGCACAAAATTTATGGACAAGGATTATGCACAAAGTTTCTGCACAAAGTTTATGAACAAAGCTTATGCACCAATTGTATCAACAAAGTTTATGCATAAAGTTTATGTACAAAGTTTATGCACAAAGCTTCTGTACAAAGTTTATGCACAGAGTTTCTACACAATGTTTCTGCACAAAGTCTCTGCACAAGGTTTATGCACAACGTTTATGCACAAAATTTATGCACAAAAGTTATGCACAAAGTTTATGCACAAAGTTCATGCACAAAGTTTCCGCACAAAGTTTATGCAAAACGTTTATGCACAATGTTTGTGCACAAACGTTCTGCACAAAGTTTATGCACAAGTTTTATGGACAAAGTTTATGCACAAAGTTTATGCACAAAATTTATGCACAAAAATTATGCACAAAGTTTATGCACAAAGTTCATGCACAAAGTTTATGCACAAAGTTTGTAAAGAAAGTAAAGGCACAAAGTTTATGCACAAAGTTTATGGACAAAGTTTATGCACAACGTTTATGCACAAAATTTATGCACAAAAATTATGCACAAAGTTTATGCACAAAGTTCATGCACAAAGTTTATGCACAAAGTTTGTAAAGAAAGTAAAGGCACAAAGTTTATGCACAAAGTTTATGGACAAAGTTTATGCACAACGTTTATGCACAAAATTTATGCACAAAAATTATGCACAAAGTTTATGCACAAAGTTCATGCACAAAGTTTATGCACAAAGTTTGTAAAGAAAGTAAAGGCACAAAGTTTATGCACAAAGTTTATGGACAAAGTTTATGCACAACGTTTATGCACAAAATTTATGCACAAAAATTATGCACAAAGTTTATGCACAAAGTTCATGCACAAAGTTTATGCACAAAGTTTGTAAAGAAAGTAAAGGCACAAAGTTTATGCACAAAGTTTATGGACAAAGTTTATGCACAACGTTTATGCACAAAATTTATGCACAAAAATTATGCACAAAGTTTATGCACAAAGTTCATGCACAAAGTTTATGCACAAAGTTTGTAAAGAAAGTAAAGGCACAAAGTTTATGCACAAAGTTTATGGACAAAGTTTATGCACAACGTTTATGCACAACGTTTTTAGACAATGATTATGCACAAATTGTCTTCACAAAGGTTGTGCACAAAGTTTATGCACAAAGCTTATGCACCTAGTTTTTGCACAAAGTTTATGCACAATGTTCATGCACAATGTTCATGCACAAAGCTTATGCACAAGTTTTATGCACAATGTTAATGCACAAAATTTATGGACAAGGATTATGCACAAAGTTTCTGCACAAAGTTTCTGCACAAAGTTTATGAACAAAGCTTACGCACAAATTGTATCAACAAAGTTTATGCATAAAGTTTATGTACAAAGTTTATGCACAGAGTTTCTACACAATGTTTCTGCACAAAGTCTCTGCACAAAGTTTATGCACAAAGTTTATGCACAAAATTTATGCACAAAAATTATGCACAAAGTTTATGCACAAAGTTCATGCACAAAGTTTCCACACAAAGTTTATGCAAAACGTTTATGCACAATGTTTGTGCACAAACGTTCTGCACAAAGTTTATGCACAAGTTTTATGCACAAAGTTTCCGCAAAAATTTTATGCACAAAGTTTCCGCAAAAATTTTATGCACAAAGCTCATGCAACAAAGTTTTTGCACAAAGTTTACGCAGAAAGTTTTTGCACAACGTTTATGCACAAAGTTTATGCAAAAAGTGTACGCACAAAGTTCATGCACAGATTTTATGGACAAAGCTCGTGCACAAAGTTAATGCACAAAGTTTCTGCACAAAGTTTATGCACAAAGTGTATGCACAAAGTTTATGAACAAAGTTTATGCATAAATTTGATGCACAAATTTTATGCACAAAGTGTATGCGGAAATCTTGTGCACAAAAGTTTTGCACAAGGTTTATGCACAAAGCTTATACACCTAGTTTATGCAAAACGTCTATGTACAAAGTCTATGCACAAAGTTCATGCACAAAGTTTATGCACAAAGTTTGTAAAGAAAGTATAGGCACAAAGTTTATGCACAAAGTTTATGCACAAGTTTTATGGACAAAGTTTATGCACAAATTGTATGAACAAAGCTTATGCACAAATTCTTTGCACAAAGTTTATGCACAAAGTTTATGCACAAAGTTGTGCACAAAGTTTATGCACAAATTTCATGCACAAATTTCATGCACAAAGTTTGTGCACAAAGTTCATGCACAAAGTTTATGCAAGAATGTTATGCACAACGTTTGTGCACAAAACTTATGCACAAAGTTTCTGCACAAACTTTATGCACAAAGTTTCTCCACACGTTTATGAACAAAATTTATGCACAAAGCTTAAGCACAAAGCTTCTGCACAAATATTATGCACAAATAAAATGCACAAGGTTATGCACAAATGTTATGCACACAGTTTTTGGAAAATGTTTATGCACAATGTTTATGCACAGACGTTTTGCACAATGTTTATGCAAAAAGTTTATGCACAAAGTTTATGGACAAAGTTTATGCACAACGTTTATGCACAACGTTTTTAGACAATGATTATTCACAAATTTTTTTCACAAAGATTGTGCACAAATTTTATGCACAGAGCTTATGCACCTAGTTTTTGCACAAAGTTTATGCACAATGTTTATGCACAAAGCTTTTGCACAAGTTTTATGCACAATGTCAATGCACAAAATTTATGGACAAGGATTATGCACAAAGTTTTTGCACAAAGTTTATGAACAAAGCTTATGCACAAATTGTATCAACAAAGTTTATGCATAAAGTTTATGTACATGGTTTATGCACAAAGCTTCTGTACAAAGTTTATGCACAGAGTTTCTACACAATGTTTCTGCACAAAGTCTCTGCACAAAGTTTATGCACAAAGTTTATGCACAAAATTTATGCACAAAAATTATGCACAAAGTTTATGCACAAAGTTCATGCACAAAGTTTCCGCACAAAGTTTATGCAAAACGTTTATGCACAATGTTTGTGCACAAACGTTCTGCACAAAGTTTATGCACAAGTTTTATGCACGAAGTTTCCGCAAAACGTTTATGCACAAAGCTCATGCAACAAAGTTTCTGCACAAAGTTTACGCAGAAAGTTTTTGCACAACGTTTATGCACAAAGTTTATGCAAAAAGTGTATGCACAAAGTTCATGCACAGATTTTATGGACAAAGCTCGTGCACAAAGTTTATGCACAAAGTTTCTGCACAAAGTTTCTGCACAAAGTTTATGCACAAAGTGTATGCACAAAGCTAATGAACAAAGTTTATGCATGAATTGGATGCACATATTTTATGCACACATTGTATGCGGAAATTTTGTGCACAAAAGTTTTGCACAAGGTTTATGCACAAAGCTTATACACCTAGTTTATGCAAAACGTTTATGTGCAAAGTCTATGCACAAAGTTCATGCACAAAGTTTATGCACAAAGTTTGTAAAGAATGTATAGGCACAAAGTTTATGCACAAACTTTATGCACAAGTGTTATGGACAAAGTTTATGCACAAAGTTTATGCACAAAGTTTATGGACAAAGTTTCTGCACAAATTGTATGAACAAAGCTTATGCACAAATTCTTTGCACAAAGTTTATGCACAAAGTTTATGCACAAAGTTGTGCACAAAGTTTATGCACAAATTTCATGCACAAATTTCATGCACAAAGTTTGTGCACAAAGTTCATGCACAAAGTTTATGCAACAATGTTATGCACAACGTTTGTGCACAAAACTTATGCACAAAGTTTCTGCACAAACTTTATGCACAAAGTTTCTCCACACGTTTATGAACAAAATTTATGCACAAAGCTTAAGCACAAAGCTTCTGCACAAATATTATGCACAAATAAAATGCACAAGGTTATGCACAAATGTTATGCACACAGTTTATGGAAAATGTTTATGCACAAAGTTTATGCACAAATTTTATGCACAAAGTTTCTGCACAAAGGTTATGCACAACGTTTGTGCACAAAGTTTATGCACAAAGGTTTTTCACAACGTTTATGCACAAATTGTGTGCACAATGTTTATGCACAAACTTTATGGACAAAGTGTATGCACAAAGCTTTTGCACAATGTTTATGCACAAAGTTTATGCACAAACTTTATGCACAACATTTATGTACAACTTTTGTGTACAAAGTTTGTGAACAAAGCTTATGCAAAAGTTTTATGCACCTAGTTTATGCACAGATTTTGTGCAAAATCTGTACAAAGTTTATGCAAAAAGTTCATGCACAAAGTTTGTGCAGAAAGTCTATGCACAAAGTTTATGCACAAAGTTTATGCACAAAGCTCATGCACAAAAGTTCTGCAGAACGTTTATGCAGGAACTTTATGCACAACGTTTATGCACAAAGTTTATGCCAAAAGTTTATGCACAAAGGTTATGCACGAACTGAATTTACAGAGTAATGCACAAATTCTATGAACAACGTTAATGGACAACGTTTGTGCACCAAATTTATGCACAAAGTTTATGCACAAAGTTTTTTCACAATGTTTATGCACAAAATTGATGAACAAATCTTATGCACAAAGTTTATGTGGAACGTTTATGCACGAATTTTATGCATAAAGTTTATGCACAAAACCAATGGACAAAGTTTATGCACAAATTCTATGCACAAAGTTTCTGCACAAAGTTAATGAACAAAGCTTATGCACAAAGCTTTGCAAAACGTTTCTGCACAAAGTTTCTGTACAAAGTTAATGCAAAAATTTTATTCAGAAAGTTTCTGCACAAGTTTTATGCACAAAGTTCATGCACAAAGTTTATGCATCAAGTTTAAGAACAAAGGTTTTGCACAAAGTTTATACAAAATGCTAAAGTTTGTGCACAAAGATTATGCATAAAGGTTTTGCACAATGGCTAAGCACAAAGTTTGTGCACGAAGTTGATGCACAAAGGTCATGCACAAAGTTTATGCACAAATTTTCTTCACAAATACTATTGAAAACGTTCATTCACAAAGTTTATGCACAACGTTTTTCTCGGAAATTTTGCACAAAGTTTATGCACAAAGTTTAATGTACAAATTGTATGCACAAACTTAATGCACAAATTCTATGAACAACGTTAATGCACAAGGTTTTGTGCACCATGTTTATGCACAAAGATTATGCACAAAGTTTTTGCACAAAGTTTATGCACAAACTTTATGGAGAACGTTTATGCACAAAGTTCATGCACAAATATTGTACACAAAGTTTATGCGCAAAGTTTATGCACAAGTTTTATGCACAAAAGTTCATGCACATACCGTATTACCGCATAAATTTGCGAGTGTTTTCATGAAGGTGTTTTTTTTTGTCTATTTCAAACAGCTAGGGACTAATTTTGTGCCGTTCTAGAAGAGGGGGTAGCCAGTACACGCCCACAAAAACTTGAAGTGGACAAGTCGTGTCATGTCCGAAGACGCGATTCTGCCTCAAGGGAAGTGGTCGGGGCCCGTTGGGAGACCAAATATTCTCGCTCGAGCAGATTGACGACTCCTGAAGCTTGGACGTCACCGACGTCCAAGCGTGGTTCGCGCCTGTGGGGGGTGTTCCTCGATGGCCGAGCGGAACCGCGTGGAGAACCTGCACTCATCCACGGCGGGTTTTTTTTTCACCTTTTTCCGAACACAAAAGTAACCTAATTTCCAACCGTTACAGAACAAGACACAAGGGGTAAATTACTGGGTCCGGAAATCATTTTAATTATTTTTCTTGCGAATTTAGGCGGGAGTACGGTAGTTTATGCACAATGTTTATGCAAAACGTTTTTGCACAAAGTATATGCAAAACAATTATGCACAAAGTTTATGCACAAATTTTATTCACATCGTTTATGCACAAAGATTATGCACAAACGTTATGCACAAAGTTTATGCACAGATTGTATGCACAAATTTTATGCACAAAATATATGCACAAAGTTCATGCACAAAGTTTATGCACAACGTTTAGCACAAATTCCATGCGCAAACTTTGTGCACAAAGTTTATGGACAAAGGGTATGCACAAAGTTCATGCACAATTGTCACGAACAAATTCCATGCACAAAGTTTATGTACAAAGTTTATCCACACATTTTATGCACAAAGTTTATGCACAAAGTTTCTGCATAACGTTTATGAGAAAAGCTTATGCACAAAGTTTATGGACAAAGTTTATGCACAAAGTTCACGCACAACGTTGTACACAAAGTTTATTCACAAATTTCATGCACAAAGTTTATGCACGCAGTTTATGCAAAAAATTCATGCACAAGTTTTATGCACAATTCTCATGCATAAATTTCATGCACAAAGTGAATGCACAAATGTTCTGCACAAAGTGTATGAACAAAGCTAACGCACAAATTTTATGCACATAGTTTCTGCACAAAGTTTTTGCACAGAGTTTACGCACAAAGTTTATGCACAAAGTGTATGCTCCTAGTTTATGCACAACGTTTATGCACAAAGTTTCTGCACAAAGTTTATGCACAAAGTTTATGCACAAAGTTTGTGCACAAATTTTATTCACAAAGTTTATCCACAAAGTTCATGCACAAAGTTTTTCACAAATTTTATGCAAAACGTTTATGCATAAATTTTATGCACAAAGTTCATGCACAAAGTATATGCACAAAGATTATGCAGAACGTTTATGCACAAAGTTTATGCAAAACGTTTATGCAAAAATGTTATGTGCAAAGTTTATGTACAAAGTTTATGCAGAAAGTATATGCACGAATTTTATGCTCAAAGTTTATGCACGAAGTTTATGCACAATGTTTATGCACAACTTTTATGCACAAAGTTCATTCTCAAATTTTATGCACAAAGTCTATGAACAAAGTTTATGCACAAAGTTTATGCACGAAGTTTATGCACAATGTTTATGCACAACTTTTATGCACAAAGTTCATTCTCAAATTTTATGCACAAAGTCTATGAACAAAGTTTATGCACAAAGTTTATGCACAAAGTTTAGGCATAAAGTGTATGGACAGAATTTATGCACAGAATTTATGCAGAACGTTCATGCACAAAGCTCATGCACAAAGTTTCTGCAGACTGTTTATGCAGGAAGTTTATGCATAAAGGTTATGCATGAACTGAATTTACAGAGATTATGCACAATGTTAATGCACAACGTTAATGTACAACGTTGGTGCACCACGCTTATGCACAAACTTTTTGCACAAAGTTTATGCGCAAAACTTTATGAACAAAGTCTATGCACAAAATCTATGCACAAAGTCTATGCACAAATTTCATGCACAAAGTTTATGCACAACGTTTATGCACAAAGGTTTTGCACAAAGTTTATGCACAAAGTTTATGCACAAAGCTTGTGCACAAAGTTCCTGCACAAAGGTTATGCACAAAGTTTGTGCACAAAGTCTATGCACAAAGTTTATGCACAAAGTTTATTTACAAAGATTATGCACAAAGTTTATGCACGAAGTTTATGCACAATTTTTCTGCACAAAGATTATGCACAAAGTTTATGCACGAAGCTTATGCACAAAGCTTATGCATGAACTGAATTTACAGACTTTATGCACAATGTGAATGCACAACGTTAATGCACAACGTTGGTGCACCACGTTTATGCACAAAGATTTTGCGCAAACTTTATGAACAAAGTCTATGCACAAAATCTATGCACAAAGTCTATGAAAAAAGTTCATGCACAAAGTTTATGCACAACGTTTATGCACAAAGGTTTTGCACAATGTTTATGCACAAAGTTTCTGCACAAAGGTTATGCACAAAGTTTGTGCACAAAGTCTATGCACAAAGTTAATGCAAAAATTTTATGCACAAAGATTATGCACGAAGTTTATGCACTAATTTTCTGCACACAGTTTATGCAGAAAGTTTTTTTACAAAGTTTATGCACAACGTTTATTCCAAACGTTTATAGACAAAGGTTATGCACAAAGTTCAATGTACAAATTTTATGCACAAAGTTCATGCACAAATTGTATGCACAACATTAATGCACAACGTTTTGTGCACCAAGTTTATGCAGAAAGGTTATACACAAAGTTTACGCACAAAGTTTGTGCACGAAGTTTATGCTGAAAGTTTATGCACAAATTTCATGCACAAATTCTATGCACAAAGTTTATGCACAAATTTTATGCAAAAGTTTTATGCATAAAGTTTATGCAAAACTTTTATGCCCAAAGTTTATTCACGTTGTTTATGCACAAACATTTATGCACAAAATTTATGCACAACGTTTACGCACAAAGTGTATGCACAAAGTTAATGCACAAATTGTATGCACAAAGTTTCTTCACAAAGTTTATGCACAAATGTTATGCTAAAACGTTGTGCACAAAGTTTATGCACAAAGTTTATGCAAAAAGTTCATGC
Organism: Penium margaritaceum; assembly: GCA_023375785.1. Classification (NCBI taxonomy): domain Eukaryota; kingdom Viridiplantae; phylum Streptophyta; class Zygnematophyceae; order Desmidiales; family Peniaceae; genus Penium; species Penium margaritaceum. The sequence continues at coordinate 87,445 of SZWC01002005.1, read as the reverse complement.
ACAAAGTTCATGCACAAATTGTATGCACAAAGTTTCTTCACAAAGTTTATGCACAAATGTTATGCTAAAACGTTGTGCACAAAGTTTATGCACAAAGTTTATGCACAAAGTTTATGCACAAAGTTTATGCAAAAAGTTCATGCACAAAGTTCATGCACAAATTGTATGCACAAAGTTCATGGAAAACGTTTATGCACAAATTTTAAGCACAAATACTATGCAAAACGTTTCTTCACAAAGTTTATGAGCAAAGCTTATGCACAAAGTTTATGGTCAAAGTTTATGCACAAAGTTTCTGCACAACGTTTCTACACAAAGTTCATGCACAAAGTTTATGCACAAAGTTTATGCACAAATTTCATGCACAAAGTTTATGCACAAATTCATGCATAAAGTATATGCACAAAGTTAATGCACAAAGTTAATGCACAAAGTTTCTGCACACATTTTATGCCCAAAGTCTATGCACAAAGTCTATGCACAAACTTTGTGCACAAATTTTATGCACAAAGTTTATGCACAAAGTGTATGCACCTTGTCAATGCACAACGTTTATGCACAAAGTTTCTGCACAAATTTTATGCCAAAAGTATATGCACAACGTTTATGCACAAAGTTTAAGCACAAAGTTTGTGCCGAAAGTTTATGCACAAATGTTATGCACACAGTTCATGCATAAAGTTTATGAAACTTTTCATGCATTAAGTTTATGCACAAAGTTTATGCATAAAATTCATGCACAAAGTTTATGCATAAACTTCATGCACAAAGTTTATGCACAAAGTTTATGCACAATGTTTATGAGCAAAGCTTATGCAAAACGTTTATGCACAAAGATTATGTTAAAAGTTTATGCACAAAGTTTATGCAGAACGTTTATGCACAATTGTTATGCACAAAGTTTATGCACAAATTTAATGCACAACGTTTATGCACAAATTTTATGCACAAAGTTCATGCACAAAGTTTTTGCACAACGTTTATGCCCAAATTCTATGCACAAAGTTCATGCAAAAATGTTATGCACAAAATCTATGAACAATGTGAATGCACAAATTTTAGGCACAAATTTTATGGACAAACTTTATGCATAAATTTTATGCACTAAGTTTATGCACAAAGTTTATGAACAAAGATTATGCACTTATTTTGTCCGCAAAGTTTCTCTACAAAGTTTCTGCACAACGTTTATGCACAAAGTTCATGCACAAAGTGTATGCACAAACTTCATGCACAAAGTTTATGCACAAAGTTTCTGCACAAAGTTTTTGCACAAAATTTATAAACAAACTTTATGCACAAAGATTATGCACAACGTTTATGCACAAAGATTTATGCACAAAGGTTATGCACAAACCTTTTGCACAAAGCTTCTGCACAAAGTTTATGCACAGAGGTTATGCACAGAATGTTTGCACAAAGTTTCTGCACGAGGGTTATGCACAATGTTTGTGCACAAATTTTATGCACAGAGTTTATGCACAAATGCTATGCACAAATTTTATGCACAAATTTTATGCACAAAGTTTATGCCAAACATTTATGCAAAAATGTTCATGCACAAACTTTGAGTCAAACGTTATGTTCAACGTTTGTGCACCACGTTTATGCACAATGTTTATGCACAATTTCTTTGCACAAAGTTCATGCACAAAGGTTTTGCACAATGTTTATGCACAAAGTTTATGCACAAGTTTTATGAACACAGTTTACGCACAAAGTTTTTGCACAAAGTTGCTACACATAGTTTATGCACAAAGTTCATGCACAAAGTTTATGCACAAATGTTATGCACAAAGTTTATGCAAAAAGTTTATGCACCAGTTTTGTGCACAACGTTCATGCACAAAGTTTATGGAAAATGTGTATGCACATTATTATGCACAAAGTTTGGGCACAATGTTTATGCACAACGTTAGTGCATAGAGTTTATGCACACAGTTTGTGGACAATGTTTCTGCACAAATTGTATGCAAAAAGTTTATGCAAAACGTTTATGCACAACGTTTATGCACAGTTTTTATGCACAAATCTTATGCAAAATGTTTACTACAAAGTTTATGCACAAAGTTCATGCACAAAGTTTATGCATATATTTTATGCATAACGTTTATGCACAAAGTGTTTGCAAAATGTCTATGTACAAATATTATGCACAAATATTATGCACAGAGTTTATGTTCAAAGTTTATGCAGAAAGTTTATGCACAAATGTTATGCACAAAATATTATGCACAACGTTTATGCACAATTTTAATGCACAAAGTTTATGCACAAATTTAATGCACAAAGCTTATGCACAAATTGTATGCACAAATTTTATGCACAAATTTTGTGCACAAAGTTAATGCACAAATTATTTGCACAAAGTTAATGCACAAATTTTATGCACAAAGTCGATGAACAAAGAGTATGCACAAAGTTTATGTGCGAAGGTTATGCACAAAGTTTAGGCACAAATTCTATGGACAAAAGTTATGCACAACTTTTACGCACAATGTTTATAAACAAAGTTTATGCACTAAGTATGTGCACAATGTTTCTCTACAAAGTTTCTGCAAAAATTTTATGCACAAATTTTATGCACAAAGTGTATGCACAAATTTTATGCACAAAATTGTTGCATAGAGTTTATGCAAAACGTTTAGGCACAAAGTTCATGCATAAAGTTTTTGCACAAAGTTTTTGTACAAATTTTATGAACAAAGCTTATGCACAAAGTTGATGAACAATGTTTTTGCACATATTTTATAAAAAAAGTTTATGCACAACGATTATGCACAAAGTTTGTGCACTAAGGTTTATGCACAAAGGCTATGCACAAAGTTTATGCACAAAGTTTATGCACAGAGGTTGTGCACAAATTTTGTGCACAAAGTTTCTGCACAAAGGTTGTGCACAAAGATTGTTCACAAAGTTTATGCGCATAGTTGATGCACAAAGTTTATGCACAAAGTTTCTGCACAAAGCTTTTGCCGAAAGTTTACGCACATCATTTATGCACAAAGTTTAAGCCAAACGTTATGCACAACGTTTGTGCACCAAGTTTATGCACAACGTTTATGCACAAAGTTTTTGCACAACGTTTATGCACAATGTTTATGCACAAAGTTTAGGCACAAAATTTATGCACTACGTTTATGCACAAACTTTATGCAGAAAGTTTATGCAAAACGTTTATGCATAAAGTTTATGCACCAGTTTTATGCACAACGTTCATGCACAAAGTTTATGCAAAGTTTTTATGCACAATGTTTTGCACAAAGTTTGTGCACAACATTTATGCACAACGTTTGCGCATAACGTTAACGCACAAAGTTTGTGGACAAAGTTTATGCAGAAATTGTATGCACAAAGTTTATGCAAAACGATTGTGCACGAAGTTCATGCACAATTTTTATGCACAAAGTTAATGCAGAATGTTTATGCACAACGTTTTTGCACAAAGTCTATGCACAAAGTTTATGCACAATGTTTGTGCAAAACGTTTGTGAAAAACATTTATGCACAAAGTTTATGCACAATAATTATGCACAAAGTTTGTACACAACGATTATCCACAATGTTTGTGCACAATGTGTATGCACAAATTTTAGGCACAACGTTTATGAACAAAGTTTATGCACAAGATTTTGCACAAAGCTTATCCAAAACGTTTATGCACAATGATTACTCACAAAGTTTATGCACAAAGTTTTATGCACAAAGTTTATTAAAAGTTATTATGTAGAAAGTGTATGCATAATGTTTATGCACAAATTTTTATTTACAAAGATCATGCACAAAGTGTATTCACAAATTCTATGCACAAAGTTTATTCACAAGGTTTTTGCAAAACGTTTATGCACAAAGTTTATGCACAAAGTTTCTGCACAACGTTTCTGCACAAATTTTATGCACAAAGCTTATGCACAATGTTTATTCACATAGTTTGTCAACAAAGTTTTTGCACAAAGTTTATGCACAAAGTTTATGCAAAACGTTTATGCACACAATTTATGCACAAAGTTTATGCACAAAGTTTATGCACAAATTTTATGCACAAAGTTTATGAACAAAGTTTATGCACAAATTCTATGCATAAATTTTATGAAAAACGTTTATGTACATTTTTATGCACAAAGGTTATGCACAACAGTTTTGCAAAACGTTTCTGCAGAAAGTTTATGCACAATGATTATGTACAATATGTATGCACAAAGTTTATGAACAAAATAAATGCACAATTTTTGGGAACGAAGTTTATACACAAAGTTTACGCACAAAGTTTATGCACAAATTTCATGCAGAAAGTTTATGCAAAAGTTTTATGCACAAAGTTTATGCACAATGTTTGTGAAGAAAGTTTATGCACAAAGTTTATGCAAAACTTTTATGCACAAAGGTTTTGCACAAAGTTTCTGTAAAATGTTTACGCACAAAAATTATAAACAAAGCTTATGCACAATGTTCATGCACAAATTTTATGTACAAATTATATGCATAACATTTATGCACAACGTTTATGCAGAAACTTTATGCACAAAGTTTATGCAAAACGTTTGTGCACAATGTTTATGCACAACATTTGTGCATAAAGTTTATGCAAAACGTTTATACACAAAGTTTATGCACAATGTTTATGCACAAAGTTTATGCACAAAGTCTATGCACAAAGTTTATGAACAAATTTTATGCAGAACGTTTATGCAAAAACGTGTATGAACAAAGTTTACAAACATAGTTTACGCACAACGTTTCTGCACAGATTTTATGCACAAAGATTTTGCACAACATTTATGCACAAAGTTTATACACAAGGTTTATGAAATATATATATATATATATATCCACAAAGTTTATGCAAAACGTTTATGCACAAAGTCTATGCCCAAAGCTCATACACAAAGGCAATGCACAAAAGTTATGCACAAATTGTATGCACAAAGTTCATGCACCATGTTTATGCACAAAGTTTATGCATAACATTTATGCACAAATTTCATGCACAATTTTTATGCCCAAAGCTTCTACAAAAAGTTGCAACACAAAGTTTATGCACAGCATTTATGCACAAAGTTTATGCACAAACCTTATGCACAAAGTTTATGAACAACGTTTATGCACAACGTTTATGCACAAAGTTTATTTACAAAGTTTCTCCACAAAGTTGCTGCACAAGGTTTTATGCACAAAGTTTATGCACAAAGCTTACGCACAAAATTTATGCACAAATATTATGCACAAACCTTATGCACAAAAGTTATGAAAAATGTTTCTTCACAAAGTTTATGCACAATTGTTTTGCATAAATTTTATGCACAAGGTTAATGCACAAAGTTTATACAGAAAGGTTTTGCAGGACTTTTATGCACAATGTTTAAGAACAAAGTTTATGCACAAATGTCATGCACAGAGTTTGTGCACAAAGTTCATGAACAATGTTTATGCACAAATTCTTTGCACAAATTTTATGCACAACCTGTATGCACAATATTTCTGTACAATGTTTCTACACAAACTTTAAGCACAACGTTTATGCACAAATGTTTTACACAAAGTTTATGCACAAAGTTTATGGACAAGGTTCATGCACAAAGTTTGTGTAAAAATTTACTACACAAAGTTTTGTCACAAAGATTATGAACAACGTTTATGCACAAGATATATGCACAAAGTTTATGCACAATACTTCTGCACAACGTTTATGCACAAATGTCTTCACAACGTTTATGCACAAAGTGTATAGACAAAGTTTATGCACAAATTTCATGCACAAAGGTTACACACCTTTTTTATGCACAAAGTTTATGCACAAAGTTTCTGTACAAAGTTTATGCACAAAGCCTATGCACAAAGTTATGCACAACGTTTATGCACAAGGCTTATGTACAAAGTTTATGCACAATGTTTATGCACAAAGTTTTATGCACAAAGATTATGCACAACGTTTATGCACAAACCTTATGCACAAAGTTATGAACAAAGTTTTTGCACAAAGCTTATGCACAAAGTTTATACAGAACGTTTTTACAGAACGTTCATGCACAAAGTTTATGAACAAAGTTTATGCACAAGGTTTATGCACAAAGTTTGTGCACAAAGTTCATGCACAAATTTTATGCAGAAATGTTATGCTCAAAGTTTATGCACAAAGTTTATGCACAAATTCAATGCAAAAAACGTTTTGCAAAATTTATGCATAATAATTTTGCACAACGTTTATGCACAAACTTTATGCACAGTGTTTATACACAAAGGTTATGTACAAAGTTTATGCACAAATTCTATGCACAAAGCTTATCAACAAAATTTATGCACAAAGTTTATGCACAACGTTTATGCACAAAGTTTATGCACAAAGTTTATGCACAAAGTTTCTGGACAAATTTTATGCACAACGTTTATGCATGAACTATATGCACCACGTTTATGCAAACAATTTATGCACATATTTTATGCACAACGTTTATGCAAAATTTTCATGCACAAAGTTTGTACACAAAGTTCATGTACAAATTTTATGCACAAAGTTTATGTACAAATCGTATGCACACATTTTACGCACAAATATTTTGCAAAACGTTTATGCAAAATGCTTGTGCACAACGTGTATGAACTAAGTTTATGCACAACGTTTATGCAGAAAGTTTTTGCACAACGTTTCTACAAAACGTTTATTCACAAAGTGTACGCACAAAGTTTCTGCACAAACTTAACGCACAAAGTGAATGCACAACGATTATGCACAAAGTTTATGCACAAATTTTATGCAAAACATGTATTCACAATGTTTTTTAACAAAGTGAATGCACATGTCTTGTGCACAAAGTTTATGCACAAAGTTTATGCACAAAGTTTATTCACAAAATTTACACACAAAGTTTATGCACAAATTGTATAAACGAAGTTTACGTGCAAAGTTGATGCACAACGTTTATGCACAAAGTTCATGCACAAAGTTTATGCACAAACCGTATGCACGAAGTTCATGCACAAAGTTTTGCTCAAAGTTTATGCACAAAGTTTATGAAAAATGTTTATGCACAAAGTTTATGCACAAATTTTACGCACAAAGATTATGCACAAAGTTTATACACAAAGTTTATGCACAAAGTTGATGCACAAAGTTTATGCACACACTTCATGCAGAAATGTTTTCCACAAAGTTGATGCGCAAAGTTTATGCACAAAGTTTGTGCACAACGTTCATGCACAAAGTTCATGCAAAAGTTTTATGCACAAGTTTTATGCAGAGAGTTTACGTACAAAGTTTGTGCACAAAGATAATTTAGAAAGTTTACACACAACGTACTACACAATGTTTATGCACAAAGTTTACACACAAAGGTTTTGCACAACGTTTATGCACAAAGTTTATGCACTATTTTTATGCACAATTTTTATGCACAAATTTTGTTGACAACATTAGTGCACAACGTTTATGCACAAAGTTTATGCACAAAGTTTATACACAAAGTTTATGCACAAATATTATGTAAAATTCATAAGCAGAAAGTTAATGCACAAATTTTATGCACAAAGTTTATGCATAACAAATATGCACAAAGTTTATTTACAAAGTTCATGCACAAAGGCTATGGGCAAAGTTTATGCACAAATTTAATGCACAAAGTTTATGCATAAAGTTTATGCACAAAGATTCTGCACCATGTTTATGCACAAAGTCTATGCACAAATGCTATGCACAAAGGTTATGTACAACATTTATGCACAACATTTCTGCACAATTTGCATGCACAAAGTTTATGCACAAAATTTATAGACAAATGTTATGCATAACGTTCATGCACAAAGTGTATGCACAAAGTTTATGCACAAAGTTTTTGCACAAAGTCTATGCAAAAAGTTTATACTCAAAGTTTATTCACAAAGTGTATATGCAACGTTTATGCACAACGTTTATGCACAACGTTTATGCACATAGTTTATGCACAAAGTTTATGCACACCGTTTATGAACAAAGTTTATGTACAAAGTACATGCACAGATTTTATGCATAAAGTGTACGCACAAATTTCATGCACACAGTTTATGCACAATTTTTATGTACATAGTTTGTGCACAGAGCATACGCACTACGGTTATGCACAAAGTTGATGCACAAAGTTTATGCACTACGTTTATGCAAAACGTTAATGCACTATGTCTATTCACAAAGCTTATGCACAAAGTTTATGCACAAAGCTTGTGCTTAATTTAAATGCACAAATCTTATGCACAACGTTTATGCACAATGTTTACGAACAAAGCTTTTACACATAGATTATACACAAAGTTTATGCACAAAGTTTTCTTACAAAGATTATGCACAAAGTATGTACACACCCTTTATGCAGAAATTTTATGCAGAAAGGTTTTGCAGAATGTTTATTTCTAAAGTTTATGCACAAAGTTTCTGGACAAAGTTTGTGCACAAAGTTGATGCACAAAGTTTGTGCACAAATTTTATGCACAGCTTATGCAAAACGTTTATGCACAAACTTTATGCACATAGTTAATGCACAAGGTTTCTGAAAAGAATTCATGCACAAAGTTTATGCACAAATTTTCCACACAAAGTTTCTGCACAAAGTTTATGCACAAAGGTTATGCACTACGTTTATGCACAAAGTTTCTTGACAAATTTTATGCAAAATGTTTATAAACAAAGTTTATGCACAAAGGTTTTGCATGAATCCTATGCACAATCTTTGTGAACAAAGTTTATGCAAAGCATTTATGCACAAAGTTTATGCACAAAGGTTATGCACAAAGTGTATGCACAAATTTTATGCACATAGTTTATGCACAAAGTTTATGCAAAAAGTTTATGCACAACATTTATGCATAATGTTTGTCCACAAATTTTAAACACAAAGTTTATGCACAAAGTTTATGCACAAAGTTTTGGCACAATGTTTATGCACAAAGTTTATGCACAACGTTTGTGCACAAGATTTATGCACAGTGTTTGTGCACAAATTTTATGTACAACGTGTACGCACAAAGTTTTTACCCATAGGTTATGCACAAGGTTTATGCACAAATTTTATGCACAAAGTTAACGTACAAAATTTATGCACAACTTTTATGCCCAAAGTTTATGCACAAAGATTATGCACAAAGTTTACGCACAAAGTTTCTGCAGAACGTCTATTCACAAAGTTTATGCATAATGTTTATGGACAAAGTGTATGTACAAATTTAATGCACAAATTTTATGCACAGTATTTATGCACACTGTTTATGCACAACGTTTGTGCACAAATTTTATGCACAACGTTTATACACAAAGTTTATGCATAACGTTTATGCACAACGTTTATGCACTAAGTTCATGCACTAAGTTTATGCACAAAGTTTCTTCACAAAGTGTATGCACAAAATTTATGCACAAAGGTTATACACAAAGTTTATGCACACCGTTTATGCACAATGTTTATGGACAAATGTTATGTACAAAGTTTATGCTTAAATGTTATGCATAAAGTGTATGCACAAAGCTTATGCACAAATTTTATGCACAAAGTTTATGCACAAATTTTATGCACTACGGTTATGCACAAAGTTTCTCCACAAAGTTTATGTACTACGTTTATCCACAAAGTTTATGCACTACGTTTATGCACAAAGTTTATGCACTACGTTTATGCACAAAGTTTTTGCACAAAGTATATGCAAAAAGCTTGTGCACAAAGGTTATGTACAAATTCTATGCACACAGTTTATGCACAATGTTTATGCACAAATTATATACACAACGTTCATGCACAAACTTTATGCACAAAGTATATGCACAAGGTTTATGAACAAAGTTTATGCATAAATGTTTTCCACAATGTAGCTTCCCAAATTTATGCACAAAGTTTATACAAAAAGTTTGTGCACAAATTTCATGCACAACATTTGTGCACAAAGTTTATGAAAACATTTATGCACAAATTTTATGCGCAAATATTATGCACAAATTTTCTTTAAAGTGTTTGTGCAGAAAGTTTGTGCACAGAGTTTATGCACAAAGTTTATGCACGAAGTTTATGTACAAGTTAATGCACAACATTTATGCACAAATTTTGTGCACAACGTTCATGCACAAAATTCCTTCCCAAATTTTGTGCAAAATGTTTATAAACAAATTTGATAAACAAAGGTTATGCATAAATTCTATGCACAACGTTTGTGAACAAATTGTATGACAAAGTTTATGCACAAAGTGTGTGCAAAACGTTTATGCACAAAGTTTATCCACAAAGTTTATGCATAAGGTTTATGCACAACATTTATGCATACTTCTTGTGCACAAAGTTTATGCACAATGTTTTGGCACGACGTTTATGCACAAATTTTATGCACAACGTTTGTGCACAAAGTTTATCCACAATGATTATGCACAAAGTTCATGCATTATGTTTATGCACAAATTTTATACACACAGTTTATGCACAAACTTTATGCACAAACTTTATGCACAGAGTTTATGCGCAAAGTTTATGCACAACATTTATGAACAAATTTTATGCACAAAATTTATGCAAAACGTTTATGCACAAGGATTATGCACAAAGTTTACGCACAGAGTTTCTGCACAAAGTTTCTGTACAAAGCTAATGCAGAAAGTTTATGCACAAAGTTTATGCACAATTATTAAGAACAAATTTTATGCACAAAGTTAATGCATAACGTTTATGCACAAAGTTTATGCACCAAGTTTATGCACACCGTTTATGCACAACGTTTATGCACAAAGTTCATGCACAAAGTTTAAGCACAATGTTTCCGCACAAAGTTTATGCACAAAGTTTATGCACTACGTTTATGCACAAAGGTTATGTACATCGTTTATGCACTATGTTTATGGACAAAGTTTATGCACAAAGTTTATGCACTATGTTTATGCACAAAGTTTATGCACAAAGTTTGTGCACAAAGTTGATGCGCAACGTTTCTGTAAAACGTTTATGCACAAAGTTTATGCATAAGGTCTATGCACAACGTTTATGCACAAAGTTTATGCACAAAGTTTAAGCACAAAGTGTATGCACAAAGTTTATGCACAAAGTTTATGCACAAAGTTTACGTACAACGTTTATGCACAAAGTTTATGCACAACGTTTCTGCACAAAAATTATGCACAACGTTTATGCACAAAGTTTATGGAAAACGTTTGTGCAGAAACTTGATGCACAACGTTTGTGTACAAAGTTTATACACAAAGTTTATGCACAAAGTTTATGCACAAAATTGATGCACAAAATTCAAATACAAAGTTAATGCCAAAAGTTAATGCACAAATTTTATGCTCAAAGTTCATGCACAATTTTTAAGCATTACGTTTATGGACAAAGTTTATGCAAAACATTTATGCACAACGTTTCTCCACAACGTTTATGAACAAAGTTTATGCACAATGTTTGTGCACAAAGTTTCTACAGAAAGTTTATGCACAAAATTTACGCACAAAGTTAATGCATAAATTTTAGCCTCAAAGTTTATTCGCAAAGTGTACGCACAAAGTTTATGCACAAAGTTTTTGCACACCGTTTCTGCACAATGTTTACGCACAACGTTTATGTACAAAGTATATGCACAAAGTTTATGCTCAAGTTTTATGCACAAATTTTATGCACAAAGATTATGCACAAATGTTATGCACAACGTTTATGCACATCGTTTATGCACAAAGTTTATGCACAAAGTTTATGCACAAAGTTTATGCACAAAGTTCATGCACAAAGTTCATGCACAAAGTTCATGCACAATGTGTATGCACAAATTTTATGCACTACCATTATGCACAAAGTTTATGCACAACTTTTATGGACAAATTTTATGCATAAAGTTTATGCAAAAATTTTATGCACTACGTTCATGCACAAAGTTTATGCACAAAGTTTATGCACAAAGCTTGTGCACAAAGTTTATGCACAATTATGCACAAATTTCATGCACAATGTTTATGCACAAAGTTAATACAGAAATTTGATGCACAAAGTTTATGCACAAAGTTTATGCACAAATTTGATGCATTAATTATATGTACAATGTGTTGAGAAGAAGGGGGGGATGGAGGAGTTAAACAAAAAACTGAAGAAGTTGATTGAGAAGGAACAGGAAACTGGCGAGGCCAGACAGCACTTTCTAGCAACTGTGTCTGGCCGCCACGCACAGGACCATGATGACTTGGCAGGGGTGCTACCAATCCTAAACATCATCAACTGGCCACGTGTTTGGCCAAGAATGGAAAGCTGCGATGTCCAAAATCCTCACTTGCGAATTTGTCGCCCATGCCTTATAATCATCATACTATTTTCTACTCGACCAATACTTCACTACTTTAACACGACATCATAAGCAAACGACAGAACTACCATGGCCCCCATGCATTGCTGGGTCTCGCCATTTTAGCGCTTAGTTGGAGCACCAAGCTGTGATGTACGAAAATCCTCACCCGGGCAATGGTCACGAATTTCCAACACGCATGAAACTATTTTCTACTCGACCAATACTTCACTACTTGAACATGACAACAAAAGCAAATGACAGATTTACCATGGCTTTCATGCAATGCTTGGTCTCGCCATTCTAGTCCTTAGTTCTGGTGTAAAGATGTTCAGTGTGTTGAGGAAGATGATGAGGATGGTGGTGATGACGATGATGATGATGAGGAAGATGATGATGATGATGATGGCAGAAGGTGGAGGGGTTAACTGCAGTTGCTGATGGACCTCGTTCAGTCGCTCTCACAATATATTGATACTATGCTCCTACTCAAAGGTGTTCATGGAATATTAAACGCAATGGTAGAATGTAGCCACTCAGAGTTGTCAGCAATCACGACATGAAGAGCCTCGATTGAGAGGTTAGAGATGGAGGACTATGGAAGACCGTAGGTGGTGGTCAGGGGAGGGAAGTTGAGGAAGAGAGTGATCAATCGATGATGAAGATCGGTCAAGACGGGTGGAAAAACGGAGGAGTCAAGAGAAGGTGGAGGCATAAGGCACGTCGATGTAGGGGACGGGGAAGGAGGACGGGAGGGACGACTACCAAGTTGGCGGACCCGTTTTTGAGCACGAGCGGACATTGGGAGTGAAAAGGAGGAGAGAGGAGGGAGGGGTGGGAGAGAAGAGGATGTGGAGGATGGAGGTGGTGGCAGGCATTGAGGAGTAGGAGGCGAGAAATGAGAAGAGGAGAGAGGAGAGGAGGGTGGGGTGGTGAGAGGCGAGGGTGGGGCAAAAGTGGAATGTCGAAGAGGAGGGAGTAGAGGGGGAAGAGTGGGAGTAAAGGTGGTGTTAGATGATGGGGGTGGAAAGGGAGTTGTGGAGGCAACGGGGGAGGAAGGAGAAGAAGGAGAGGCCTCAGGAGAGTGGGAGAGGTTGAGGATGGAGATGGGAGAGGGGATGTCCGTGGAGCAGGTTGAGACGAAGAGCGAGGGTTGGGGAGGGGTTGGGAAATGAGCAGATGACTGGGTTGGGATGGATGGGATGACTGCGAGGGTATTGAGAATATGGTGGGCAGCGTCAGGAGAGATAGAACAGGCACGAGGAGGAGAGGTCGTAAGTTGGACGACATTGGTAAGTACATTCACAGCGGAGAATAGGGACGGAGGGCATGACGATGCATGAAGGGTTTCTAGGCTAGCAACCTGTGCCGCGAGAGCAGGGAGGCGAGGGAGAAGACTGTGAGGGGACAATGTCATAGGGGACACATCGCGAAGACCACGAGGGACCCACAGGGGAGGGCGACACGGACATTGTTGCCAAACATGGGTGAAGGAGGCACAGTAGAAGCAGGTTGGGGTATGAGAGGAAGAGGGTTTAGATAGACGCGGGCCGCGAGAACAAGGAGAGAGAGGCGGCAGGATGAAAAACGGGTCGGGGAGGAGGGCAGTCGGCAAGGAGGGAGGAAAGGGAAGGACTGCATGGTGAAGGAAAGAGGATGGAGAGGGGAAAGGGGAAATGGGCAGTGAGAGGAGGGAAGGAAGAGTAGAGGCAAAGGAGGATGTCATGGTAGAGAGGAGGGAAGAGGTGAGTGAGGAGAAGAACACAAAGGACAAGAGAGAGAGAGAGAGAGAGAGGGAGAGAGAGAGAGAGACGGAGAGCGAGAGAGAGAGAGAGAGAGAGAGAGAGAGAGAGAGATTGAAGGAGGATACACCGAGTGGGGAAAGGTTGAAGGGAGAGAGGAATGAAGAGGACCTGATGTATGGAGGGACGAGGATGGGAGTGAGGGAGAGAAGGGGTGGGGAGGGGAGGGGTGGTCCTAGATGGCAGAACTACGAGCTACGCGACTCCCAACAATGGGTCTCATCGCCGTTTTCAATGGAATAGCATAAACAACAAAACGGCCGGTGATTTATTTTGTGGATGGTAGAGATGGACCACCATAGTAGAGTTTATCTTGTATGCCTGAATCTTTCAAAATCAGGGGATTTTCTTTAGTGATGATCATGGTTTGAACGTAAGCACAATGGTTTGGCCCCTGATGGTTGGATGGAAGGCCTAGATGAGGTACACACTGTCAGGATGGAATCTGCGTGATGCGGTCTTGACGTTTTTCTGATCGCCTCTAGTGGTTCACGTCTTCTGTTTTGGGCGAATCTGAGCGTGAGCTTTCTGGTCGCCTCACGCTATGTGAGCACGAATTCAGAGACAGTCACTTTTACGAAGGGAATAACACGATTTTTCTTTCTTTTGTGTACATGAAAATGATTACAACATTTATAGGGCTATTAATGAGATTTCCAACGCACCAAACCGCGCGCGATTCGGCCAAGCGTAGCCCAAGGTACACTTGCCGAAGCGTAGGTCTCACCCACCACAGAAGCCTGACGCCGCCACACGCCGTGGCGCCTTCCTTCACGTGCAAAGCGTCTTTCCCAAGGCGCAGATCTCATTGCAGATGACGTATGGGTCTCCTACGCTGTTTCCATGCACCTTCCCCACGTTTGGGTTGAGTTTATTGATGGGGTGTGACGAGGTTCGAAACCTGTCCGCGGACCTGCAGCCAGAATTTTGACAAAGTCCCCGAGTAACAAAACGTACTACTGAGTTTCGGACGCCGAGCCATGATTTTGGCACTACAGGATCCGGTGGATGATCCACCTGATCAGGTGGATTATCCACCGGACGCCTCGGCAGGCCTTNAGTCGCCAGATCCTCCGGCGTGGAGCTTCCACTTTCTGACGGCTCGTCGGCGCCTCCCGGTGCCGCACTTGGGCATGCGGAGGGGCGATTTTTTTCAACATTCTCCCCCTTGCACCTGCCATTCCCGCTGATCCAGCTTGCTCTCACTCATCTTCCACTGCGCCCTCCAGCTCATCATAGCTGGTCATCCCAATTCCGGCTACGCTCATCGCGTGCCGGTCCGTGGGTTGCGCTTTGGTCAAGCAATCCGCAAGCATGTTGTGCGTGCTGCAATGCTGTAGCACCACCTGCCCCTTCTCGACCATTTCCCGTGCATAGTGGTAGCACACATCGATGTGCTTTATCCTCCTGTGCTGCGTCGGGTTGTTGGTCAACGAGATGCAGCCGGTGTTGTCCTCTTGCACCACCGTAGGCTCCAGCTACGGCACGCCCAGCTCCCCCAACAACCTGGTTTAGCCACACCACCTCCTTGACCGCCTCGGCCAGCGCGATGTACTCTGCATTTACTGTGGAGGTGGCGACACAGTCATGGTTCCTACTGCAGTACGAGACCGTTGCACCAGCGAGGAAGAACACGTAGCCGGATGTGGAATTCCGCTTGTCCACATCTCCATCGTAGTCTGCATCCGTGTAGCAGACCACATGCAAAGGATCCGCCTGCCCTTTGCCATCAAACCTCAGGCGCGCATGCCGTGTCGCCTGCAGGTAGCGGAGCATGCGCCTGACCGCCTGCCAGTGTAGTGGCCATGGATCGGCCACATACCTGCTCACTAGGCCCACCGCGCAGGCCAGGTCCGGTCGAGTCGCCACCATGGCATACATGAGGCTGCCCACCGCCGATTGGTAGGGCAACCCTGCCATATCCTCCCGCTCTTCTTTTGTTTGCGGCACCATTGCCGCACTTAGTTCACAGGTCATCGAGACCGGTCTGCACACAGGTTTGCAGTCCTCCATGCCGTACCGCTTCAGCACCTCGGCCACATATTTGGCATGCCCCAGCTCAAGCGTGCGTGCACTGCGGTTCCGCGTAATGCTCACCCCGAGGTAGAACTCCAGCTCCCCCATGTCCAACATCTGGAACCTGCTGCTCAACTGCTCTTTCAGCTACTGTAGGCTTGGCAGGTTTGAGGAGCAGAAGATCAGATCATCTACATAGAGTGCAACGATATGATGGAGCTTCTTGTTGTGCTACACGTACACGCTGTGATCCGCCTCACAGTGCTTGAAGTCGAGTTGTGCCATGAAGTTGTCCATCTGTTGGTACCAGTATCTTGACGATTGTTTTAGCCCGTACAAGGACTTCTGCAGCTTGCACACCTTGTCCTTTGGCGCCTCCACCCCTTCTGGCACCTCCATGTAGATTTCTTTGTCAATGATGCCGTTGAGGAAGGCCATCTTTACGTCCATCTGGTGGAGCTCCATGTCCTTCGCAGTCGCCACCGCAAGGATCGCCCGGATGCTTGTGAACTTGGTGACGGGGGCGAACGTCTCGTCCTAGTGCTCGCCCTTACGCTGTGCGTACCCCTTTTCCACGAGCCGAGCCTTGTACTTTTTGACCACACCTTTTTTCGTGAACTTGATCTTGAAGACCCACTTGAAGCCGATGACCTTGGCGTCTTTTGGCCTGTCAAGCAGCTGCCACATGTCGTTTTCAGCAATGAACTCCAATTCCAACTTGATAGCAGCGTCACACTGCTTCCCCTCAGGCCACGCAAGTGCCTGTTGCACGGTCGTCAGCTCCGTTGATGCAGCCAGCATGCACCGCATCATGCCGATCCATCGACCGGTGCCTGCGTCAAAACACTTGCCCGCTCTCCGCTGCCTCCCGCTGCAGCGCGGCAATCTTGGCGGCGTCTCGTTGCTTGGCTGCGATCCTTCCAACTCAGCCCGCTCCAATGAATCATCGACCGAACGGCTCCACAAGGATCCCTCCTACTCCGGTGAACCATCAACCGGACAGGCGGCACGTCCAGAGGATTTTTCTTCGACACCCGACGCAAATTCCGCCGGGAGTGCGCGCTTTGGCACCCACGGTGCCTCCTTTGACGGATCATTCCGCCGGATCTCCAGCCCAGCTGCATCGTTGTCAAAGTCCTCCGTGTTGGCTACTGTACCTGCTACACCGCCGCGCTCCGACGCCCCATCATCGACCTCCGCGTCCGCCGGCTCCTCCTCGTAGTCAAGGAGCTCGAACCATTCGCCATGTTATGGAGTGTTTGCGACGCTCATGTCGTTGTTGCTGCAGCTGAAGCTCTGTTGCTCATCAAACTCGATGTCACGGCTACAAATGATCTCTTGCGTGCGCGGGTCCCAGAGCCGATACGCCTTTTGCACGCTCTTATAGCCAAGAAACAAGCACGGCTTTGCCCGCGGTTCCAGCTTGTTGGTACGTCGTTACGCCACGTGCACCATTACGTGCGCCTTGCACCCAAACACCTTCAGGTGCACCACGTTTGGCTTGCGCCCGCTCCAAACCTCCTGCGGCATCTTCCAGCCGCCCTCATCCTTCATCACCGTTGTTAGGGTGAGGTTGATGGTGTGGCTTGCTCTACGCACAGCCTCCGCCCACAACCCTCGCGGTAACCCCATACCCACAAGCATTGTCCGCACCATGTTAAGCAGCATCTGGTTCGCCCACTCCGCCACTCTGTTGGACTATGGCGAGTACAGCATAGTGGGTTCCCACTTGATGCCCTGCTGCTTCATCCACTCGCTGCAACCCACATACTCTCTGCCATTGTTGCTGC
The DNA here is from genome assembly GCA_023375785.1 of Penium margaritaceum. Classification (NCBI taxonomy): domain Eukaryota; kingdom Viridiplantae; phylum Streptophyta; class Zygnematophyceae; order Desmidiales; family Peniaceae; genus Penium; species Penium margaritaceum. Next base: position 69,576 of record SZWC01002005.1, on the reverse strand, counting down.
GTAGCGCTCTGACTTTCCGGTCAGTCTGCCTCTCCACCGCTATGACGTACTCCTTCAGCCGGTCCAGGTTCTCGCCTTTCCGCTTCATGAAGTACACGTAGATTTTTTTGTTGCAGTCATCAATGAAGGTGACGAAGTATTGTAGGCCGCTGTTTGACGGCATTTTGAATGGTCCGCACATGTCGTTGTGCACGACCTCCAGCAGGTCCTTCGCGTGAGCCTCGTTCTCATTGAACGGCTTGCGCCGCGCCTTGCCGAAAATGCAAGGCTCGCACTTTTGTGCGCTGCTGCATCTGCTGCCACGTCTGCACCGTTGATGATGAGGCCGCGCACCATGTCGCGCTTCGCCATCTCCTTAACGGTTGCATGCATTGAATGCCCCAACCGTTGGTGCAAGAGCTCTGGAGAAGCACTTCCTCCCTTGGCCATGTTGACGATGCGCACTTGCAAATCTGCTGCGTCGGATGCCGCGGGGACCACCTTGGTCTCCGCGATGTAGAGACCACCCTTGCACTTTGCCTTGAGCACGACCTCGCCGTTGCCGTCGATGCGCACTACTACGCCTTTCATGCGGAAGAGCACCTCATACCCCTTATCCGTGAAGCGGCTGATACTCAGGATGTCAGCCTGGCCGGGGACGTGCTGCACATCACGAATTGTGCACAACTCCTTTACACCGCCCACCATGACTTCCACCTCGACATCGCCTTGGCCGGCCGCCGGCTCGTCTTTGGCGTTCCCGACCACTATTGCCTTGGAGGACTTCTCGTAGGTGACAAACCCACCTTCTCAACCTGGGTGTGCTCTTCGGCCCCGGAATCTAGGCACCGCCTGTCGGCCTTCTTGGGGAAGTGATTCTTGTTGCCATTGAGGAGCGACCTACCCTTGCTATTTTTGCCGCCGGTCTTCGCCTCCTGCAGGCACTCAAGGGCCCAATGACCCTCCTTGCCGTTGTTATGGGATGCACCTTTCTTGGTGCCCTTCTTGCCGCCGCCCTTCCCGCCACTTCCTCTGCCCTCGCTTCCGCCACCACGCGTTTTGGTGACGAGGGCCGACAAGGAAGGCGAGGACTTCCCGCAGCTCCGTCGCTACGCCTCGTTGCAGATGTAATTTGTGACCGCTCCATAGGTGAGCTTGTCCTCCGACCATCCTCCCAGGACGGTGATGAGTGGGCCCCAACTGTCACGTAGGGCCATGAGGAGGGCCATCACCTGCAGCTACGTGTCGATCTTCCACCCCACATCGTTGCATTGCGAGGCGAGCGACTCGATCTGCTGCATGGCGAAGATGACATCATCTCCCTCCTTGATTCTCACCGTAAGGAGCCGCTTCATCGCAAAGATTTTCTTTGCGAGCGACTTGGATTGGTGGATGGCGTACAGCTTTTGACAAGCTTTGGCTGCCAGCTTGTAGCTTTGGAAGTATCCCCACTGCGACTCAGCTGTCTCGGACACCAGGAGCACGAGCACCTCCATGTTCTTTTTTGAGACCTGCTTCTCCGCGTCCGCTGCAATCGCCTTTACGAGCACCTCCTTTGCCAACATGACGTCCAGCAACCCCTTATTCGAGAGGTGCAGCTCGAACTGCCACCTCCATAACCCGAAGCCCGGGCCGCTCGCATACTTCTGAATGGGCTGCGTCTTCTTCTGTGCCATGTGCGCAGCTACTACTCCGACGAGTTCTCAGAACTTCATTGCGACATCCAAGATGACGATCATGTGCGCTGCGGAAGACGTGAACGTTGGAGGCTATCAGAACCGTGGGTCCATAACCCTTTGTCACGATGGAATCCACGTGATGCAGTCCCGATGTTTGTCTGATTGCATCTAGTGGTTCACGTCTTCTATTTTGGGCGAATCTGATACTGAGCGTGAGCTTTCTGGTCGCCTCGTGCTATGTGAGCAAGCATTTAGAGACAGTCACTTTTGGACATAACACAATTTATCTTTAGTTTTTGTATATTAACATGATCATAGAATTTATAGGGCTAGTCATAAGCTTTCCAACGCACCAAACTGTGCACAATTCGGCCAAGCGTAGCCCAAGTTACACTTGCCGAAGCGCTGGTCTCACCCACCATAGAAGCCTGATGCCGCCACACGCTGTGGCGCCTTCCTTCACATGCAAAGCGCCTTTCCCAATCCGCAGGTCTCATTGCACGTGATGTATGGATCTCCTGCGCTGTTTCCATGCACCTTCACCACTTTTGGGTCGAGTTTGGTGATGGGGTGTGACGAGGTTCCAAACCTGTCCGCGGACCTGTAATAAGAATTTTGACT